>VYZS01100434.1:16914-53736 GCA_013400695.1 Neodrepanis coruscans | reverse complement strand
AGAGAGAAAAGAGAGAAAAGAGAGAAAAGAGAGAAAAGAGAGAAAAGAGAATTTGCACTCGAGAGAAAAGAGAAAAAAGAGAATCTGCACTCCTGTAACAAGGTAATGCTTTGACACCAGAATATATTACACCCATGCAAATCAAGTAATTTCAATGCAGTAAAATTTACAGGTACAGCAGATATTTTCCACTGCCAACTACACAGCAGAAAGGAAAAAAAAAGCCAATAAATGCTTCTTGGGTTGGAGAGATGAAGGAGCTGTAATAGATCTATCTGATAGGGAAGCTAAAATCTATGTGTCAAGCTTGGAAAGATGCACACAGATTTTGTAAATCTGGGCATTAACTGCAGACAAATCAAACTGCAAAGGCCTTCCCACACTGCTCCTTCACTGCCTGTGCACATACACACAGCAGGAGTAAAAAGGGTAAGGCTATAGCCTGTAAAGAGCAGCACTGCCTCACATCACCCAGCAGAAACCTCTTGGGGATCAGAAAGCACTCTTCAAAAAGTACAGGATGGGATATGTTCTCTATTAAAAACAAAAAATAAGTTTAAATGTGAAGTAATGGTCCAAGACTGTCATTGGAAAGATATGACTGAATAATAAGTCATCAGAAGAATTCATTATGTTCTAGTTGTCTGTTTGCCTTCTCTTTTCAGTTAGTAATACATTAAGGAATCTGCCCCAATAAAAATTCTCTGTAACACAGCAATGAATAACAGACATTACACAGAACATGCATAATGGTTATAACTGAAGCAAGGTTCAGAGCAAACAGCTTAAAACCTTATCTTCTGAGGTAAGAATACAGAAAATACTATTTTAAACAAATGTTAATATTTTAATATAAAAGATGTGAAGTTATCAGCACTCTTCCTAAGCCTCTCTATTTTAGAATTAAAATTTGGCTTTCCTATAAAGGGGATAAAAAAAGGAAAAAACTGACTGACTACCATTTAGTAATCTATGAGGAAAGCCAGACTCCCAAGATGATTTAACTACTATTCCATTTAAATGTGGTCTCTAAAACTAAAGGAAAAACACAAGCAGGAGTATAAACTCCTTGTGAGGATCCCTTCAACCCACACTCAAACTCAACCTGAAGTCAGATGGGAATAAGTGAAATCCCTCAAAAAGTGGCAGATACACATCTACAATGTATGACAAAAACCCAGACTTTTTTTCCTGCAATGTAAATATTAACACCTTAACATTCAGAAAGACGTGATTTCCTCAATGAACAGCCTCACAAGAAGACACAGACCACATACATACCCACACATACTCAGTTCTCCTGGGTTCTCATATTTTTCATCGGCAAGACATTAATATCTGACCAACTCTCTACCACTGAAATGTTCAGCAATTTAAACCAGCAAGTTGGGCACTTGGAAATTTCCAGTTCATTTATGGATCTGAGTGTTTTTGTACACTGGGAGAGAGATCCTGCATACAAGATAACAAATTGAGAACAACAAGCTGTACTGGCAAGGTGGTATTTGATTCAAGCTTCCCTGGGAGAAGAGCTGGCAGAGTCTGAAGGCTTTGATGGAGTTGTTCCCAAGTAAGGCAAGCAAGTGGCAAAATTAAGAGCAGTGGCAGTATGATGTACTTCTGGGCCTTTACCAGTGTCCTTTTATTCAGCTCTAATTACAACTTACCATAAACTGAATTGAAAAAGCATATAGGCTGCCTTTTTTTTTCTTTTTAAATACAGGTATTAACAGATGGATCTCCAGGTGTCTCTCAAGCAACAGAGGAGATACAAAGGTGAGGAGGAAAACAACCCTTGCCATATTTACCATCTCCGTTTCTTTACTCCGTCATCTTACACATCTGAACAAATGTCTTAAATTCATACTTCATGTACACAAGGGTTTGGACACTGGATTAATTAACTATTCCATGTAACATAAAAGGTCAACTCTTATGACCAAAACTACAGGATCTTCATTTTAAGCTTTTTTAAAGTGCTACATGAAAGCACATTACATAAAATTTCCACAGGTAAGGGACAAACTCAAACACAGCCAGCCTGCCTGCCTCAGAATTTCTTATAATCAGTATTTTTTCCATGACAACTAACTTCCTACATAACTTCCTACATTAAATAAGGGAAGAAATAGTTGCTTGCAAAGTTCTGTAATAGCTATATCTTTGCACATAAAATTGATGAGTGCACAGTGATGAGTGCACACGATGTTCTCAGCAAGTGACTAAAGAGACTATTACATTGTTCTAAGCAACGTAAACCAACTATACATGATACCAGGAGAACACAGTGGAAGCATTTCTCACAGGAGTGAGATTTTATTATGCACTGCAACCAACCGATGACCTTTGGCAAGGACTTCAATAGGGAAAACGTTTACTCACTGAATAAACAAAGCCCAACTGTTAGCCTTGAATTCATAGATTCAAAACACCACCACTACTTAGGCACTAAAGTGTAAGAAATGGAAGCCAAATGATAATAAAATATCCAGCCCATAACAGCACTGAATATAAGTACATTTGAAATCTCAAACAAGAGTTTCAACTCTGTTTCTATCAAAGCTAATGGGAAAATACCACTGCCTTCACCAATGCCAAGCCCAGGTCACTGAATTTCCCAAAGCTGCTCTCGTTAACAAGCAATCCACCCTCTCTAAATACACCAGTAAAAGTGCAGGGGGCAAATGAAGGACATTATTTGTCTTTTAAGCATCCTTTCCAAATTTTCATAGCTAATCCACAAAAGAGACCTCACTGAAAGCAAAAATTCCCAGGCAATTAATTACTCCAGTGATTAATGATCTGGTTTTTACATGTAAATGCATGAAGTAAGGACCATCCCTGAATTATACAGAAGGAACAATCTACTGTGGTCAAAACACACACAGAATTCAAAACATATCTTCTGTACTATAAAAGCACATAAGCCTAACTGATTTATTTTAGAAAGATTCCAGACATTTTTCAACAAAACGATCCTCTTTCATTAAGTCTCCAATATTCATCAACAGTTCTGAGAGTACCAGCCTTAGTCCCAAACTAGATGAAGATCACCTAGACTAGAAAAACAACTAAAGATCGTGACAAGAGGTAAACTCAGGATTGGTAAAATAAAATCAAAAAAAAATCATACAGGAAGTCTGAATCACTGGGATTTGAAAGATATAAATGTTTCTGTAAGATAACATTATATACCTCATGGGAAGAAGGAGTTCCACAGCAGATGGAAAAATAATGAGATGTTAAGAGAGCCCATACTAACAAAAGTCACATGAGAAACAGTAAATATGAAAAATACACAACTCCAAAGCACAAAGTGGAATAAACACATCCAAAATATGCATCATCATCATTAGAAAGCAGAGATAAAAAGTGTCTTATTATAAGTGTTACATGATCCTTCAAGTTAAGGATGAACACAGTAGCCTAGTTAGCATCATCACTCCAGGAGACACACTCGGATCATTTGGATTCTTTTACCGTTAGGATCTTTCAGGTGGCTGAGGTGTTTGTGCGTTTTCAAAGGATTTAATCACTGAGAACAATGGGAGAGGGATCATACTCTTACTACATATCTCTATTTTCCCTTTGTATTTATCTACTTACAGACAAAGAGCAAAAAGAAATCCCAAACCACTAACAAGGTGTAATTCACAGTAAGGGAGTCAAAGTTCTAACACACTACTGGTGCTGCAAAGGTGATTTCAAAAACTCAGGTAGGAATATTTTCTGTTCCTCAAGGCTACTATGTACACTTTACACTCTTGTCCTGGTTTGGACACTAGGGGCATTTAAAGCAACAAGAGAATACAATAGAGAATCAAGAACAAAACAACTATTTCACACACAAAGAAAGCCGACAATAAAGTACAAAGATAGACAAACTCAGCTCCTCCGAGGCTGGCTGCTGGTGTGAGGGAGGAAGAAAAAACAGGAAAATGAAAGGAAACCCAAGGGGAGAGAGAAGCTGGTGAAACGATGTGGTCCTCAGTCCCTGCGCTGCCTCCAGTGCCGCTGAAGCTGCACTGCTGCTCGTGTCGCAGGAAAATGCTGATAAGAGACGAGTAGGGATGCAGCTCAAACGACCGACGACCCCCGAAAGAGAAAGATGGCTTCTGAGATTACTGTTTTATAGGGAGTCTAATCCCGCGCAATCTCGGAGTCTGTCCCGGGCACAGGCTGCCTCTGGATTGGCTAAACAGCACCCAGGAACCACCCCTCTGTGAGATCTCGCCACGAGGCAACATGGGGGCGCTTCCCACCAAAATGTCTCATGGCCAGGGCCCAAGGGGGGATGGGGCCATCCACGGGCACCATGGGGTGCCTTGGGGGCCCTGGGCACTGGCACCGGGCTGCCCACACCCCATGCGACAGCAGCAGCCCCTCACGGGAGTGGTTTCCCCTGCTGCGAGGGCTGCCAGCATTCGCTGTTCAGCGCTGCGTTTCACACGTGCGGGAAACCCATCATGCATGCGCGCAATGCTGAGAACAGCCAGACCGAAACCTGCCAGCACTCAGTGGCAGTTTTCTGCCGCCGCCGGCACCTGGGGAGGGGGGGGTGTCACCGCACCCACTGCACCGCGCCGCCGCCGCCGGGGACAAGCCAGCAGGGTTGTGGCTGCGGCAGCTGTCAGGCAAACATCGGCAGCGGCAGCCCTCCCGCTCGGCGCCAACGGCCACGGGACAGGCCAGCCTCTGCGCTGAACCCACTGCCGCCGCGTGGACTGGCGGGGGAAAGGGGGAGGCAGCAGTCGCTTTTGCCGACCACAGGATGGAATGGGGGCACCCCCTGCCCCACACTGCAGGGCTTCCCTCCCCGTCCCTGCCGCCGTGCACACTCAGAGCCACGCCGCGCTGCGAAGTCTGGAGCTTGCCTGTCTTGCTTTTATGAACATACAAAAGACAAGGTTTAAAACACACACACCCCTCCCCTCCCCTTTCCCAAAAGCACCTAAAAACACCCCAAAAAACCCACACACCCCCCTCCCCAGTCCCCCAGAAGAGGAAAAAAAAAACGGAGAAAGGAAAAATGTTTTAACTGCAGAAAACTGTTTCACCCCACAACAACTCTCAATATAGTGCTTTTATAATAGCACCAGAGGGTGTATGTAACACATACACCTCCTGATAAAAGAAAGCAATCAAGAAACATGCATTCTTTTCCCATATTTCTGAAGAACATACACTTCCCAAAAGGTAAAACATAATCAATTTAACCCTAACCCTAACCCTGCCACAGCAGTTTAATATACGTTACCTCCTGTTATCCCTTTCCTCAGCAGCACAAGTTTGAGTTTTATTATCTCATAGAACACACACAAAAGCATGCATAGGCTTGTGTCACTCCTCCAACAGTCAGGAATTCCTTGACCCCCATCTTATTTTTAAGCACAAGACTCAAGTGCCATTCCAGTTCCCTAGCCCAATTCCAACAGTAGCCATGTTTTATTGTAACAGTACACAGTTTTAACTCAAGTTTACTACAGGTTTTTAAAGACAGTTTGAACACCTCCCATGCAAACATTCATAGGTTGATAACAAAATGTTGTCAGGTCTTAAAAGTCCAGTGGAGCTAGAGGTACTCAATACTAGCACAGTCTTGTAAAGAAAAATGTGCCTCTCCAAAAATGAATCTGTCTAAGGTTAAGACAATGTCTGCCAGGGCAGGTAGGAACCTTCTGGAGTGGAGTAGAAACTCTGCATCCACTTTATTCTTTGACTCAAGAGGCTTTCATTGAAAAACGAAAAAAGGAAGTAACAATTCTTTACTAAAATATATAGATAGAAATAAAAAAAAAAGGAACAAACAGTAACATAACAACAACAAGAAATATCACCCCAACAAACCTCCACCCCCACCCCCCATGTATTTTCCCTCGGTGTGGTCACAGCTGTGGGGGAACAGGCAGGTCCTGCAGGCTCACCACACACAGAGGGAGCTTCCCTGGTTTGCTGCTGAGATGGGCGAGTCACTTGTCCAAAACAGCAGGAGATGGGGAAAGGCAGACAGGCTGGCCCTGAGCTCGAGCTCGTGCAGGTGGGGGCTCTCCTCTCTCTCTCTCCAGGGGCTGCTGCAGGGTCCCCCTCCAACCAGGAGCTGGGCTGGGCCAGGCCAGGCAGCAACAACAGCAGAGGCAATCTGGCCCCAAGGCAGCAGTCGAGACCTCTCCACCATTTGCCAGGGCAAGAGGAAGAGTACTGGGAGAAACAGCACCAGCAAGGCAGTGCCAGGGCCCTCTCCCAGGGGTTGCTCCTGAAAACCAGCAAGACATAGGCTGGCCACCCACAAAATTTTTTATTACCCAGCATGAGGAGGAAAAAAACGGCAGACATACTTTACCTCCCAGCTCTCTTGTCCTAGGCACTTACTGGTGTTGTCCCCGCTCCCCTGTACAGCAATCCTAGAGCAGGAATCTTCCTGCCACCAGACAATCAGAGGCCATTAGCTGTCAAGGCTGAAAACAATTAAGTCATCCATGCCCACTGAGGAATTCTGCTCTCATTCTGTCTCAGTTTTGCCAGCATCTCATGGTGGTAATGGGAAAATTTTATCAAAAGGAATCTAACCCGTAACAGAATCATAGAATATACTGAATTGGAAGGACCACCAAGTCAAACTCCTGGCCCTGTGCAGGACACCCCAAGAATCATACAACGTGCCTGAGAGTGTTGTCCAAATGCTTCTTCAATTCTGTCAGGCTTGGTGCTGTGATCACTGCCCTGGGGAACCTGTTCCAGTGCCCAACCATTCTCTGGGTGAAGAACTTTTTCCTGATATCCAATCTGAATGTCAGCTTCATGCTGTTTCCGAGTTGTTATTGGTCGCAAGAGTGAAGAGATCAGTACCTGCTCCTCCACTTCTCTGCTAAGGATGTTGAAGACAACAATGAGATCTCCCCTCAATCTCCTCCATTCTAAACAGACTAAGTGACCTCAGCCATTCCTCATAAAGTTTCCACTCCAGACCGTTCCTCATCCTTGTGTCCTGACTTTGGAAACTGTTTACCAGCTTAATAAGCTCATTATACTACAGTGCCCAAAACTGCACCGTAATAAAATATTCAAGTGAGGCCACGCTAGAGCAGAGCAGAGTGGGACAATCCCCTCCCTCAACCGGCTGGTGATGCTTTATCTAATGCTGCCCAGGACACGCTTGGCCCTCCTAGCTTCCAGGGTGCTGCTGGCTCATCTCAACTTGCCATCAACCAGAACCCGCAGGTTCTTTCCCACATCACTGCATTCCAGCCTTTCATTCTCCAGTCTGTACAGACAAACAGGCTTGTCCCATGCCAGGTGCACTTCCCCTTCTTGAATGTCATACAGTTGGTAATTGCCATCACTGCACAATTTTCCGAAGTCTCTCTTCAAGGGAGTCCAGAGCTCCTCCCAATTTCGTATTGTTGGCAACTTTCCTTCAAGTCCTGTGTCCCAGTCATTAATGAAGCTGTTGAAGAGTATAGGGCCAAGGATGGAGCCCTGCAGACCCCACACTGGTCACCAGTCCAATGTTGCCCCATTCACTCTAACTCTTTGTGCCCAACCCATGAGTCAGTTGCTCATTCGAATCCTAATGTGGGTTTCCAGCCATAAACTGGACATTTTGTCCAAAAGAATCTCGTGAGAGACAGTATCAAAAGCTTTGTTGAAATCCAAAAAGCTGACATCAACTGGCTTTCCTAGATCAGTTAGGTGAGTTACCTTGTCATAAAAGGAAATCAGGTTGGATAAGGAGGACTTTCCCCCTCATGAAGCTGTGCTGGGTGTGTCCAATGACTGCATTGTCCTCAAAGTGTCTTTCAGTACTTCCCAGAATAATTTTTTTCATGATTTTACCAGGTACTGAAGTGAGACTGGCAGGCCTGCAGTGTCCACAGTCCTCGTTCTTGCCCTTCCTGAAAATTGGGACAGTGTTTGCCAGCCTCCGGTCAGCTGAGACCTCTCCAGCTTCCCAAGACTGCTCAAAAATCATTGAGAAAAGTTTTGTGATGACATCAGCTGGCTCTTTGAGGATTCTGGGATGAATCCCATCAGGCTCCATAGATTTATAGGGATACAAGTGGAGCAGCTGATCCCACACAGTCTTGGGATTGAATTGGAGTGGATCGTTCTCACAGCCATGATCCTCCAGCTCAGGGCACTGAGACTCCCTTGGTCCGTCATCCGTGTTGAAGACAGAGGCAAAGAAAGAGTTAAAACACCTCTGCTTTGTCTCTGTTCCTTCTTGTGAGGTGACCATCCTCATCCTGTAAAGGGCCAGTGATATTTCTATACAGCCTATTGCCTTAAAGATATTTGAAAAAGCTTTTTATTGTCCCCTGCACTTCTAGCCCACTTCAACTCCAGCTGAGCTCTGGCTGCATGAATTTTCTCCCTACAGTGGCAAGCAGCATCTCTGTATTTTTCCCATGTCACTTGACCTTGCATCCACTGGACATATACCTTCCTTTTTTGCCTTATATCCAAGAGAAGATTCCTGCTCAGCCAAGTTAGTCTTCTGCCTCTCCTGTTTGAATTCTTACATTTGAGAATCGTTGCTCCTGTGCCCTTAGGAGGTGTTATTTTAAAGTGACCAGGACTAATGGGCCCCAGCACCTGCAAAACTGTATTCCCAGAGGACCTTACTTACTAGTTTCCTGAGCAGCCTGAAGTCTGCTCTCCTCAAGTCCAGAGTTGAAGTTTTGCTGGTACTTTCCCTCCTGTCAACTTTTCTTCCCATCCAATGACAGTGATGATTATGTGAAATCCCTTTCTCAGATGTGATACCCTATCATCCCAGATTTTCAAATCACTCTTCCAGAGTGTTCAGACAACTTCAGCAAAAGCCATCCTGTCCCAGTGAGATTAACTTTCAGGTAAGATAAGATGCTGGTTCTGACCATCTGTCATCACTCTAAATGCCACAACCTTTTATCAAAAGCACAGTAGTGACTGCTAAATTTGCTGCTTTGCCGAAATTCTTAGCACTTATTACATAACAGAATGTAATGTAATTATCATCCCTCACCTACCAGCCATTTTAAATGAGAAACAAAAAATGTCCATTTCCTTCTCATGAAACACTGCACAGCATCGCGTGTTATTGTGATCACTGCATTTCAGTCCAGCAGCAGCTGCTATTCCACAGCAAATGACACACACCCCCCCCTAAGGTTATGTACTCAGTAACCTTCGTGAAGGCACTCTGGGATCCATCTCAAACACTACAGGATTCCACTGGGATTCAAAGCCCTTTGTAAATCTAAGATCCCCATTATTCAGTCAGAGCAATGTATACTGCCACAATTCGTTTAACTTTAAAATAACATTTGTTTAGCATTGACAGAATAAGGGTCTGTCTAAATTACAGAACTCTACTCCATAATCCATAAGTATTAAATCTTTCATTTCTCATAACTCTGAAACACAGTAAATCAGTATTTTTCATCTGCAAGTGTCTACAGTTCTTCTCTCAGACACTCTGCGTGTAAGAGTATGATAAATTGATAACCCACCCAAGAAAAAATGAAGAAGCCTCAAGGGAGCAAACAAAGCATGAAGAAAATCATGCTCTGAATTCCTTGCTCATGGAGAATAGTGAACAAACTCCCTTTGACATTAAAGAGTGCATGGATTTCACCCAATCTTCCTATAATACACCTGTCCATGAGCTTCAGATCCCTCTCAAACATGGTCTGTCCACGTCCAACCAATTTGTGCAAAAAGGAATGCCTTGAAGCTATAAATGAGAACTATGCCACTGCACAAATTGACCTCACCAGGAAACAAAGCATATGGAATACTCAGCACAAACCACTTTTGCAGATGTACAGATCAATGAGGCTAAAAGTCAGGCCATATGCCGAGCAGGAAAGCTTAAATGGCTTCAGTCTCTAATTAACAAAAGGTTTAGAAACAGAGCAAGCTGACATGCAATGTAACAAAAATTGTTTACAAACTGTCAAACCCCTATCCAGCCACCACAAAACAGAGGCACAATTGCTTTGAGGCAAACCAATTACTGATTTTTTCCATACAAGTTTTGAAGAAGAGACCATATACAACACAAGGCTTTTATTATTGGCCTGACTAATAATAATGTCTACTATAGTTGCTATACTACAGTATCTGGATAGGGCCAGAAACTAACAAGCTGTCAGGTGACAGAAAAAAGAAAGCTTTCAGAAGCCAACACCCGTAACACTTCCCCAAACTTCTCTCAATACCATTCCTCTGTATTTACTCAAAAGATCAACATCCAGAGCGATGCTTGCAGTCCTGTTTTGTTCAATTATATTTCTTGGATAAAATGTTCAAAAGTGACCTCTAATTTCAGAAAATGAAATCCCTGAAAACACATCTGGATATCCAGAGACTAAGTGCACTGGGCACAGAACTGCTGGGCACAACTGACACTGACACCTCTTGCTCAGTTCTTCAAATATGTTATTTTGGCCTTCTATCAAAATGAGAATTTAGAATTCTGATTTTAACGGGACACAGCTTAAAAATTTTCAGTAATTAGGTTGAAGGACATAAAATAAATACTTTGGGGAGTTTAAAGTCTACACTTATCTTTTGGGAAAGAATCAAGAACCAAGGGCAAAGAAGTGACAAGGAAAGCAAGGGTGCTGACTTATACCTGCAAGGCTTTAAAATACTGCAAGTAACACAACTACTCACACTAAACTATCTTACGTAAGTCACCAAATACATGTATATACTCTAGGGCTTCACACAAGTTGTTAGGCTTTCTTCTCTTCTGTATTCACCCTTAAATGTGTTACGGGTTAGATTGTTTTTTGGGAAGTTTTTCCATTACCACCATGATGCAGGCATACTGAGCAAGGAAAAACGTAACCCAACTAAGCCAAGGTCAGAATTCCTCAACACGAGTGGGGGTGGAGGGCTCCATTGTCTTCTGGTTGGAGAATTAATAGCCCTCAACAGCAGGAACATTCCCGCCCTTAATGCTGTGCACAAGAGGGGATGGGGTATGCCTGCCTTCCCCCTCCTGCCCCTTTCCTGCTTTCTCAGAACAATAGAAGGATTCCATGAGGGACCAGCCGGGCTGACTAGTTTTTGGCTGCAATCCTGGGAAAGGGCCTGGTGTTGTTTCACAGGTGCTGTTCCTCCCATCTGCTGCCCCGCAGACCAAGACTGCCTCCTGCTGCTGCTTCTGTTTCACTGCATCAGTTCCTGCATCCAGGTGGACCCTGCAGCAGCCCCCCGGAGAGAGAGAGAGGAAAGCCCTGTCTGTACCAGCCTTGCTTGGAGCCAGTCTGTCTGCTTTCTCCCCATCTCCTGCTGTTCCTCTATCGAATAAGTGACTCACCCATCTCAGCAGCAAAACCAGGGGAACCTCCTGTGTGTGTGTGGTGAGCCTGCAGGACTTGCCTGTTCCCCCCACAGCTGTGACCACACCCAGGAAAAATACACGGAGGGGTTTTTTGGGATAATTTTTCTCTACAGTTGTGTTACTGTTTGTTCCTTTTTAATATATATATATATATATATATATATATATATATAAAAGTAAATAATTGTTGCTTCCTTTTTCTATANTTCCTTTTTCTACACCTTTGACTAAAAGCCTCTTGATTTGAAGGGTATAGAAAAGTGGAGAAGGAGTTTTCCACTCCAGGAGGGTTCCCATCTTCCCTGGAAGGTATTGTTGTAACCTGGGACAAAATGAAAACCGTTTTACCTTCTTTCAACTCATAAAATGAAAGTATCTTTTTCTTCCTCTGAAGAACTATTATATCTTCAGTATAATGCGTTTTAGTGCCCAGGGTATGAGCTTTGTTTTTGTATGTGACTACCAAAGAAACTGATTCAGTTGAGTGATCCAACAGAAAACAACATTTATTTTTGAGACAAATTCTATTATTAGTAGCATCATTATTATTATTATATTAAAAATATTTAGGTTCCTGAGTTCAATAGAATAAAATGTAGATTTTTTTCATGCCAAAATATTTTCCTGGTGGCACTACCCTACACACTGGAACCTACCCCAGAAAACCATCATCATTCATGTTACTCCAACCACATTTATCCAATGACACTCATGATAAATGTGAGATGCCAGATCACAGTCTAGTAATGGACAGTATGAAAACTCAGCTTCAGAACTGCAGAAACGCAGCAGCTGGAGGCCTCATCCTCACCTTGTGAGAAGAGGGAGAGCAGTGCTGAGCCCTAAGCTCAAAGGCTATTAAGTTCAGAATGATGGGAATGCAACAAACCCACTGGAAGTTCAAGAGGTGCCACTAACTGAAGGGAAGCAGATGTCTGGCAACAGGATTCCAACTAAGTGTTGATTAAAATTTCAACTTTTCAATTAAAAGATGTCTGTGTGAAGTGCCTAGTATATTCAATTTGTTTTCTGCCTCTAGAAACTCTGAGAAGGAAAAACAGCTAGTGAACTTAAAAGTCTTCAATATAGAGCGAAACTCATAGAAATTTTATCTTTTTTTTAAGGAAAAAACTTGCTTACCCTTCTAACACTACTGTAAGTGCAGTGGATCAGAGACACTACTGGCAGAGGAAGAATACAGAAACAAACATAATGAAGCGCAATCAGTAATTCTACTAAAGGCAAGAAAAGATCCTATGAAGGTGAAACCTGTAAGAGGTAACCCTTGACATTCAAACATTGTTTCAAGAATGTTGCTTGTAACAGGAAAAGTAGAGAGAAGGGGCCTGAGCATTAGTTACTCTTCTCAAGGAAGCGTGAATGACAAAAAGCCTTGGAGGTGTTGACCCCACACTAAATGTTATTTGAGCTTCTTATTAATAACCCTTGATCTTTTTGAACATGTACAAAGTAATAGAAGAACTATGGAGGAACCTGTATCCGAACTTGCCCAGTAACTTCACAAGAGGAAAAAAACCACAATCAAAGAAAAAAAGATGTAATGAAAGGGAAGTGGTATATATTTCAAATAATATTTGAAAATAAAATTTCACTGCCTTTGCCATGCAATCTATTCAACCAAGTTACTTGTGATAACTAGGCTTTAGACCCTAAAAGAGAGAGACCCTAAAAGGGCAAGGGGTTTCCTTTTCTTTTCCCAACTCATTTTCCTAGATCTCAATCTGTAGAACAGGAAATTCACAAAATCAACAACTCTATTCTGAATAGTTATATAACAAATGACATTACAAACAAGTGCTATAATCAGCAACCAGTCAGTCAATTGTATCAATTTCAGGATATCAATTCCAAAATTAGCTGCTTCCAATTTTATTCGGTAATGTCTGTAACACAAGGTACATAGGGATCAAAGAGTAAAAAAAAACCAACTAAGGTAATTAGTTGTTTAATTAATTGTAATTTAATTGTAATATTATCAATATGAAATACTATTTTATAAAGCTATATAAACACTATTTTTAAAAGGGTGAAGCAAAATTCTAACAAGACACCACATTTGCTGCTACTTGTCTATTTTACAAGTAAAAATGCACTTCTGTTTTCAGGAAGAACACATCACCCTTGCGGAAATACACCAACTTCAATTTTTACAACTCCAAATAAACTTCTAACCAAGAAAAACAGGTCTAATTTGCTTAGGTGTTTTTCTTACAAAATCCCCCAGCTGCAGGTAGTTCTCCAAAAACAAGCCAAATCTCTCACTTCCAGTAGATATTACTCAATCCTTATTTGGACTACCTTTTAGTCAGCTTGCTAGTTGTTCCTTTTCTAATCCTTTTACTTTTACTGCTTCATTTCAAAAATAGTTTGCCTAAGGTTGTTTTAAGAGGCAGATTTGCCATACCTGAGCAGACTTCCATGTAGCACAGACACCCCTAAGAAATGCATGCAGGTGAAGCGGCCACCTGTGCAGAGGGCACAGTGCAGCACAGAGCTAAGTTCTCAGAGAAAAGCTTTCAAAAGCACCTGGAAAACCACACCAATTATTTTCTGTTACATTTCAGACTGAAGTTTTACAAAAGACTTCAGATTTGAAGATGTGCACCCAGACAGAAAATATTAAAACCAGGAAAATCTCTGACAACTGGTTAAGTTGCACTACTGTCAAGCAGAATCTACTTACTTATTTGGGCAAATAAACACTTTGGCACATTTTCCGAACTGCCATTTTGTCTCCTTAAATGAAAAATTGTAAATCACTGGAATCCAAACACAAGAGACAGTTATACCCCACAGAGCTCAGTGTTAGTTATATGAGTACAGAAGCAGTTAAAAAACAAAAATACATTCTGTATCCAAATTACTGATATCCTGAATTCAAATTCTTGAAAGCTATTCCTCAAAGATAATCTGCAAATGAAGCATGGAACAAATTTTATAGTACATCAATCTTTTCTGCTTAAGCTTGAAGCACTGTACCTTTTCACTGCGTAAGAGAGTATGAGAACACTGAAGCAAATTTAAAATCCCTATGCAAACTTCTACGAGCAATGTCAGCAGATGTCTCCAAGCTCATTCTCTCCTTGTAATGATAAATTATGCTGTTTGCAAAGATTTTAAAGATGACCACTGACTTTTTCTCTTATTTTCTTATCAACTAAAACTATATAGTCAATGGGGGGATCCTGAACCTACCGTCCATCTGTGCTCAGAATGACTGAGTGAAAACTAGATCCTTACAATACACATTTCTATCAATCCACTCAACGTACAAAATGCCTCTTGCACATAAAACACTGCACTAAAGCATGTTTTCAAACTCATAACCTCCTGCACTCTACAACAAAGGAGCACTTACTGCCATTGTCATCAGAGTCCTCGCTGCTACTGGGAAGCCGATGTCGTTTCATGATCTCCCCAGGAAACAACAGGAAGCCTGCAAAGCAATGAGACAGCACTTAATCCAAGGTAATAACACATAGTTATCAAGCTGTATTTCTGATGTCTTATGAGGATTAACAGCACACAAAGAAAAACAAACAACTTTAAACAGCAGCTGAAATATGAACAGTGAATGTCTCAAGGATACTTAATTAGGCAGCCATCATATGAGCAGGTGAACAACACTGGAGTGCATCAGTGACAACCCCATCAACACTTCCACCCCCCACCAAAAGCCTATTTTGTCCTGGGAATTCTTACAATCACTGAATACCTACAGTCAATGTGCTTACATTGACCTGCCCATTCTGACACTAGATTTGCAAAAAAAATCATTTTTACTGCTTCTGTAAATATTTACTTTGGCTAATATGTTTTTGGAACTATTTTACTCTTGTTTAAAGTGCAAGATTTACAAAATCGGAGATTAAAGGCATCCATTTATACATAAAAAATGAAACATCAGCATTAGCAAGCCCAGTTTTCCCAGATTAACTAAACATGCATCATCTATGTGCTGGAAAGCACCACCTTCTAAGGTAAGGGTTACTTCCTCATGCCAGCACATTCCTAGCACCATTCCTAACACTAAGTGTTCTTTGACAATAAGACCATCAATTGATTATTCAGAAGTTCCTCCAAAATGCCAGATTTCTACCAATAGCAAGTTCAACTGCACTTGAACCAGGGGTGTACAGGCAAAAAATTCCCAATCTTTTTAACTGCTATTCTGAGGATGCTGGTATTTTTTGTGTGTATTCTCTGTGGAACAAAACCAAATTCAGAAAAATCAAGGAAGATGTAAATAGCTAGTCAATATTTACATGTAAAAAGCTATTAAAAAGCCCAAGTTGAAGAGCAGAAAAAACATGACAAGACAAGTGCAGAAAGGCATATCCACCATAAATTAAACTGACAAGGACTCTACATGCACATCAAAACCTCTAAGTCTTTGCTTACCACATATCAGTCATGATATAAACAAGGTCTGGGCATTCTGCTACCCCTCTGGGGTACAGAATTGGAGATCAGATGCCAAAATATTTTTTTCCTCATGAGTTCAGATGTCCTCAAAGCCTCTCAACAACACCCTTTTCATTGACCCTTCAGTATAAGAATTAACTGCTTCAGCTTTATTCACGGAGAATACAGCTCACTGTAGGAAACCCAGTAATGCCTTCAATTTTTATAGGAAATCCAAGAAGCCTAACAAAAGCCTGACACTGTTTCCAAAAGAGCATAAAAACACCTGCTCTCCCAGAAGGGATTCATAGAAAAAGAATCGAGCATTTCTGGGCAGAATTCATTTTATCACCACTTGGAAATCACAAGCAACTGAACCTAAGACTCTATTTTACACTTCCAGTGAACTTTATACAGTTCTAAGAGCCCAAGCATTCCAGGATTGACTCCTTTTTCATATTCTAAGTGCAAACAGAGTTAGAGGGGAGCCTCACTCCCTCAGAGTAGCTTTTCAGAGTGAGATTTAATACCTCTATCTTTGAAACACGTAACAGTTTTGAACTGCAAACTCACCGAAGAAAAACAGAATGGTTCACCTTACCAAGACCTTCTATCACCATTTCGTAGAGTAAAAATACACATATCATGTCTAATGCCAGAGAATAAAGAATCATAAACGACAGACAGCCTCTTACAGTGCTAGAAGAATTCTCTCAAAAGAACTGCTTTGAAGCAGGCCAGAATTTTGTGTATATGACAGACGAAAATGCTACCAGTGAAAATATACACAGGCCAGCCTGGACAATCAAATTCCTCTGGATACAGATCTGGTACAATTGCAGGAGATTTAGAGCCGAGTTCTGATACAGTCACTTATTAAGACAGAAAGCCAACATTCAGATCCAAAACAGGCTAAGACAGAACTGAAAAATCAATTAGCTGTTACAAGGCCAAAACTTAGGGGGATAAATATCCATTCTGTAAGGTCCTTTTTTCTATTAGTTCACATATTAATAATAGCAGTGTAAAAGAAGATACTCACTTAGAATGAAAATATCTAAAGAAGATATGCAAGAAAACGAAAAATTGTTCTATCTCAGAAATGTAACTTGTATATTCCTGATCAAAATCCTTACTTCCTGGTTCATTCCCACATGATCTGAAAAGATGCACTGTAAAGTAAGATGCACTGCTCTGTATACTCTGCATATACAGAGCATATATACCCTGAGACACACTTGTGAACTTGCAATGAACAAGTACATTCAAAATTATGCTCTTCCACATCTTCCTAGGTAAGTGTATTTTGAATTGATTTTCTCCTAGCCATACTTTCTGCAAATTCAAAAAAATTAGGAAAGAGATGGGAGCTTCTTCTTCCTATCATGTGCCTTTAATAAACAAATTAGACATCTCTTTTTTTGTTGCTGTTTAAAGGAGAGAGTGGTACCTCCCAATTCAAGCACACACCACAGTTTTTCAGGAAATAAGCCAGAACAGAAGCTGCTTTCCTGGAGTTCAGAGTACTAGATAACGTAGCTACTTTCCTTCTCCACTCTAGTCAGATTTCTGAAATTGGCCACGCTGAAAAACCTGTGTTCTCAATAGTAACATTAAGAGAAATATCCCATTTGATGAAACTTCTGTCAGATTGCTTTATATGTGCACGTGAAAAAAAAAATACGAAAAAAAAAGTTAAACCCCAGAGATTTTTTTTTCCCATCTTTGAACCTAATCTCAGTTTACAAGGAGCTAAACCACAGATGGAAAAGCATTATTTGGCTTCTTAGAGCCAAACTCAAGACTCAAATCTCTTAAGACTAACCCCCCAGAACTTTTGTCATTGGAAGTAATAAAACAGGTTTTTTCATCTTCTAAAATAATTTTAAACTGCTCCACCACATGTTCATATCCACAGTTCAGAATACATATTCTAGAGACAACACTGGAACAGCTAATAAGACTATTGAAATGCTGCTTAATTTCCAACCGCATGCAATCACACAACTGCTGTCTAGCCAGAAGCTTCCACAAAACATTCACTGCACCCAAACATGACATGGACTAATTTCCCAACTCCTTTCAAAAAATAAACACTCTTCCAAAGAAAGGAAGCAGCCAACCAAGCAATGTCCTTGAACACTTCGATCAAATGTTTCTACAGCTGTTTTTCCCATATTCTTACACTGCCCCCAAAAGCACATTTGCCCACACACACTATTCACCTGAAGAGAAATCCCAGCACTTGGAAAGCCACCAGAGTCCAGCAACCCTAAGATGACAAAGTTGCATCAACAAGCCAAATATTCTGAGTTTTCAGTGATATCTGTGAATTCTTAATAACACAGCAACTTTTGTAGGTAAACTTTCAATTTAAATTTCTTTGAAAAACGATTGTTTGTGTTAAAGCCATCCTTTCAGAAATGAGACAAACCAACACACAGCATGCTAACAGTGTTTTCTCCTGAAGACTCTATCATAACATTCACCCATTTATTGAGGAGGGAAACTAGTAATACTGGGGGGCATTTAGACTAACGACAGCCTTAACCAAACAGCTTTCAAGAAACAGCCATGACTGCTAGCAATGTTATTCCAATTCCAAGGGCACCCAAAGCATCTTAGAGCACTTCATGCAATCACACCACCACAATAAATGGCATAGATGGGACAGAGGCCATGGCTTTTTAGCCCCCTCGCTGGCCATACCAGGGCAGCATCAGTGAGGCTGCAGGCACTGCTCTATTTTACAGAGACATGTCACCAGTGGCTTTTTGTCCCTTTTCATCATGCTTGCTCTGAAGTGCTCTGGCCTTTACTCATTGATTAGGTACAAACTTTAAGTATACAAATGCAACTCTAGACTTCAACGGCACAGTTGCTCAGATTGTTTTTAAAAGCAAGATTACATGGCCTGAAACTGGCTACTGTATTTTGGGAAGAGCAGTAAGCCTTTTCTAAAATACTTGTAAAATGCTATGTAAATGAAAGGATTAAATGATAATCCAATATAATCAAAGTCAGGCCACAAAACAGTATTTGGATTTACACGTCCATGTCAACATGAGCAACAAGCATCTAAGTCTATACAAATAACTAGACAGAGGTCAGAATACAGACTTTTCTGCCCAGTATTTGACGGCAGATGCAGTGCAATGGGTTAGACCCAGCAACATGACACAGTACAGCAAATTCACTACTTTTATCAGCATGCATTACCATGCTACTTCATTCTTAATCTGCAAGAGATAGAACTACCAAGAAAAACCAAAGAACCCACTGGACAGCAACACTAAGAGCTTTCCTTTTTTTTCCACACTGAAGTCCTAGAGTTGCAGAGGTAAGAGTGAAAAACATCTGAACTCTTTTTCCTAGCTTCCTCAAAGCAGAAATCCAGACACTACCCCATAAAATTATCATAGCAGCACTCACACAAATACATCCACATGCCACACACCACATGAGCAGTTAGGAGCACCACATAGTTTTTCACTCAGTTTGACCCCAAGTAGACAGACTATCAAAGAGAAAGATGCAAAGTGTGTCAGTCTTTGTTATGCAAATAGGCAAACAGAACAAGATTGTAAAAAATAATTACACAAGAAAAAATCTACATCCTCAGGTCAAAGGATAGCACAATTCTTACCGACATATTTCCAAGGGTTGTATAAACCTCTAGGTAATGAGTGTATAATTCAAACTCTGACAGACTGTAACTATGTATACAGGTGTCACTCTAACAAACTGCACTGAACAGCTGCAAAGAGAGAATGGGAAGAAAGAATTATGACAGATGCACACTCTAAAGACAAACTGCAAAACTGGCTTTTCCTGAAAGTAACCCACTAACTGCAATGAAATGAAGACCTAATTATCTCTAGAAGACAAGAAGTCACATTTGGCCTCTATTACTGAGCTCTTTTTAAACAGCTTATTTACAACACCACCTCAGTCCTCATTGACACTTGACACTGCAAGAAGCTTTTCTGCCTCTATCCTGGACCCAAAACCAAAAAAACAAACTACATCAAAAATAAGCTGCACTAACAAAATCCACCTAAAACTTCAACATTCCTCTTTATCATCCATGAAAGCTTTCATAGCAAAATTTTATAGTCAAAAAGATAAAAGAAGAGTTCTTAAATTAAGTACTACAGTATTATGAACCACAGCCCACAGTGTTAAAAAAGCCAAAGGCCTTAAATTTGGAGGTAAAAAATCCTCTGAGTCTCATGGAACAAAAGTATGGTCCAAGGCCAAGAGTGTTCTCCATAAGGAATATTTCTACTGACTTCAGCACACATATTCAAAGTTTCACAAGGAGAGGGAGAAGCAGAATCTAGACATATCAGCCCAACACCTCCCAGGAATCCACATGCTCATTTATGCACCTGTGCAAGCCAGATCATAATATTACCTTACTACGTGGGCAGTGGCAGCAAATTATCCTTAAATTGTGGTGGCAAAACTGACCGCCTGAAATCTTGAGCAAAAACAAACTGGGCTCCATGAATTAATGTAACCCATCCTACACCCACTGCAGTTCATCTCTTCCATCTCAGAAAAGGGGTCAGCTCTATCAGCTCCAGCTGAAAGCAGGAACATGAAGCAGTGGTAACCACATGGTGGAATACATTTCAGGAAAGATTGGAAGGTTTTTTTACTATAATCTGTGAATTGAGAATGAAACCAGACAAGCTGGAAGGGAGATATGCCACTGTGAGGGAAAAGGGAAGCTTATCATTATTATCACTTTATTTTAAACATCTCAAAAGTAAATGGTGTCTGATGCCAGAGGGAAAATCCTGCCACTAAAATGTACAACCTTGCTGTTTCAACAATATACCACTGAGTGTGACAAACCTCTAGAAAGAGAATCACAACAAGCATATTTTGGAGTAACTTTTACAAAGCTTTTAGGTTTGCAAGTGTGGGCAGCTTTTGACTTAGATAAAATACAGTGCCTGCTTAAAAAGGAAATTATTCCACATAATAGGTAAACCTTCCTCTGAAAAATGGGGCTGGCATGAAAGCATCTTCAGACTTCTACATTAAAGTGTCAACTAAAACATGTCGCTAAACGCTACTGTAATTTCTAATACTCCCGCACAGCTACCCAAGGAGACACCATCTAGTTTTAACGCCTGCGTAGAGCCACTCAGACTAGGTGACACACGGCCGCTTTTACTGGACGGGGTCTCAGGATTCCCTGGATCTCACCTGCGGGTGAAGCTAATGAACTTTCTCAGAATAAAGCAGTCAGCTGAAGGGCAGAAAAGAGATCGAGGGAGAAGCTGGCCGGCAGCGGGCACCGCTCACAGGTGCGCGGAGCTAGCCACTGGCTGCGGGCTCGGGGTCGCCTCTTCAGAGGGTGGGAGACGAGGCTTTCGTGCGTCAATACAAAAGTGTCGCCTCACGTTCATCCCACTCGGCGGCCCTGGGACGATCGGGTGCCGCTCAGGACGGCTTTCCTCCTCCTCCTCCCCTTCCTCCCCCAGCGATTCGATCTCAGCTCCGGCCCGGGCACGCGGCGATTGTCCGCACCGCGCCGGCCGAGGGTTCGCGGCAGCACCGCCGGGGTACGCCCGGCGGCCGGAGAGGACACGGAGCCGCCTCCGCGTGTAGCCACTGGGCTACACCTCCCCCGCAGGGTGGCACCTTCCGGGACAATGGCCCGGCCTCGGCTTCCATGTGAAACAGCCTGACTACAAATAAAACTTGGTGTCCCTGGTTCCGGTGCCTCTCCAAAGCCCGGTCACTGCCGAAAACGGCCAAGGTACCTTCCCCGCCCGCCCCTGTCGCCACGCTGCGATGAGGGTAGGAGGGGACAGGACGGCGGATAGAGCGGCAGCTCTGAGACTAGAGCTCATTTTCTGTGTCTGTCTCTCCTCCCACTCTCAGACAGTTCTGGAAACTGTGTTATCACCTCTTGTCACAGGAGGCCGACCAGCAGGCGGTGCAAACAAACAAACACCCTTTGCCTCCACCCTCCCCCAAATCATCATCATCCCACCGCCTATCGGGAAAGAACGAACGGGAGGGCGCGAACGGGAAGGGAAAACAACAACAGCACAAGAAAAAAAAAAAAAAAAAACAAACCAAACCAAAAAAACAAAAAAAAACACCAACAAACGCCACCACTACCGAAAAACACCCACAAACCAAAAACAAAGAAAAAAGCCTACCACCCCAAAATCCTACTCTGAGCAGGCGACTACCCGAGCCCAGGGACAAGCAGAGCGGCAGCATCATCAGGGCGGCTTTGTCTAACTAGAACAAGTGGAATGATGGCTGGAGCCGCACTCACCTCCCCAGGGAGGCCGGGCCCGGCCCGTTACACAGGAAAGCGGCAGCCGGGACCCGTCCCGTTTGCCAAGCACCAGGGAAGAGCCAAATCGCCGAGCTGCCCTGACCGCCGCCGGAGCAACTTAGGGCGTTCGCCGCCGCTTCCCCGGGCTCCTTCTCCTGTGAATGTTACGTTCGCGCCCCGATACAGCCGGCAGCGTTTCCGCTCCCTGGCCTACAGACTCCGGCTCGGCCACGCGGATTCGTCCGAGCGTCCTGCCCCAGGCACGGCCCGAGCGGCAAGGGAGGGACGGGCCCCCCCCCGCGCCCTGTCGAAGTTCGCACCGCGTCCCATGCCCCGCTCCCGATTCACCTTCCGGAGCCGGGGCGGGGGTCGGGCGCTGTGGGGCCGCCGTGCACCTGCCGGCCGCTGCCCCGATGCCGCCCCGCGCCCCAGCTGTCCCGGGCAGTGCCACACGCCTTCCCCCGCCTTTTCCCACTCTCAAACACGTGCACTTCGGGCCTCGGGCAAGTTGTTCTCCAACCGGAGACCACGCGCCTGCCGCAGTGGGACCGGGTCACCTCTAACAGCTCCGCGGTTCGCGCCTCCATCAGAGCACTCACCGTGCCATCGAAGAGGCGGCTAAACCAGCTGCGGCTCTACCGCTCCGAAAGGGAACTTCTGTTTAATTTCACCGATGAGCAATTTTTATGCTTTCCAAGCATTCTTTTTTTTCCCTCAAGCCAAAGTCATGTGCGACTGGGGCGGTCAGTGTAACTTAAAAAGCTGTTTCTGCACACAAACACGTCCTCTCCCACGCACACGGTCTCCGCCCGCGCCGAGAGGGGACGGGTCTTGTGGACGTGCGGCTGACACAGTGACAGACAGTGGCCATGGCGTCCCCCGCCCCCTTCCTATACACATCGGTATCCGAGCAGGACCTGCGCTCTGCCGTTACCATCTGGCTACCAAGTTGCTTCAACGCTTTCTACTTTCCCTGGCGGGTGATACCTGGCGCTGCCCTCCGGCGTTCCCGCGGTACAGCTTGCAGCGATGCCCGGGGCGCAGGGCCGGCGGCGTGGCACGGCACAGAAATGCACGACATGGCATGGCACGGCATAGCATGGCACGGCACGCCAGCAGCTCACTTGCCGCTGCACCTGGGGAGCTGCACGGTCTCCACTTGCCCACAGCGGAACAAAAAGGCAGCCTCTGGACCGGCACGGGCCCGCCGAGCCGAGCAGCAGAGCAACCTCCCCTCCAGCCTCCGCCCGCCCCGGCCACGCACAAGTTGCTTGTGGGATAGCGGAGCCGCAACTCGGCCGCGTCCCCTCGCCCTGTACCGAGCCGCACGGCTCTTGGCGCCATGTTAATGACGTACTATCTTATTTCCACTAGGCAGCGACCTTAGGCACGAAACTGCTCTCCCTTCGCCTCCAGAGCGACAAAAAGCCACCATCAAATATGGCTGTGCTGGCGGTTTCCCCCGGCTGGCGCTGCGGCGGGCTCGATTACCTGCTGGCGGTAGCGCGGCGGCGGTGGCGGGAGCGGGTGGCGTAGCTGGACTCCTCCTGCGCGGAGGGCTCGGGGCCACCGCATGAGTTCGCCGCGGCGTCGGGGAGCGGGCGCGGAGAGCGGCTCCCTGTGCCCCACACACGCATACACACTCCCTCTGACTGACGTTTGTACTTGTTATGGAGGAAGGACTCCGTAGAATCAAACTCGTTTCTGGGTCACTGCTGCCACAGGGGGGAGCTGCTTTAATCCCCTGCCAAAACTGGAAAGCGAGGGGAGGGGAAGAAATGATAATAAGGCAACGCCGGGGTGGGAAGGTGGCGGCGGCGGCCCCGAGGAAGCCGCCGTTAACTCTTGGCGGGCCTGGGCGCACCGCGCTCAGCTCCCGCCGCTCCGAAATCCCCGGGCCTGCTCGCTTATGTTCCAGCGGCCTCAGAAATGCAGATGGAAGGCAATGTTACGCGGCTGGATGCTGGGAAATGATACGTGTCTCCGCTCGGATCCCGCCCGCGGCACTGCTGGCCTTACTCTGCAAATAATGTTAACTCTTCTTTCCAAAACATTTAAAACGATTTCACAAGCAGGAATTCTAGTGCTGTACTGGCTCCCTATGCAGAACGCATCACTCATGATTTGCTAGGCAGAGAAACTGAGGCACGGAACAGTTAAACGCTGTGACCACGTGCATAGCGCATAATTGCCAAGATAAGAATAAAACTGCATGCTCTCTATTCTCAGCCTCCAGCGTTATTCCTCTTGCTCCTCAACTTTGATATTTCTCAAAGACTAGAAACAGCCAACACGTACTGTGCTGCAGTTCACATCTTTCTAGTAGGAAGCAAAATTATCTTAAATTTGCACCAAATTACATACTAAATTTCCCATTATCAAAAAAGCGTGTTTGAATGCAGATTTCTTTATTTTTCCACATAAAGCACGTTACCTCACATCATGCACCTGTGCTCCCTGAATGTAGAACTCCCCCTTTTGAGCAGAATTTCAGAGTAAATATTGTCTGAGCTAATAAACACCACAGAGCATAAGATCAGACACAGAATTAAGGTAATATGTGCAAAGTAATCCCCATAGTATGCAAATACAAATTAATGCAGCCTCCACAGAATTATTAGCCTGCCAAAGAATCACACCTTAGTTCAGCAGAGGAATTGGGTCCTTACACATCCATGCAAACTAAGTAATTTATCCTGCTGTCTCACTCACCTACCTACCCAGTGATGAAATAGTACTTACATTGCTGTGCATCCAAAAAAGTTGTATTTTAGTGCAAAAAACATCCTCCCCTCTGGAGATATTCTTTCACTCTGAAAATCAGACAGTTGAGATTTTATTCACAGAACAGCCTGAGGCACCTTCAGATTTTAGAGCCTACACATTAGATTTTCTTGTTTTCCACTGCATGAAAATATGAAAACACATTCTCTATGTTTTCCTGCACTTGCTTTACCATCCAGACCTGTAAAAATACCTGTTGGAGTAGCTTTCTGTTCATCAGCAGCCTGATTATCAAAGCTCCACTGATGCCATTCATATTCATAGGATTTGGGCCTTAGCATTTTTGCCTTTCTTGTTACAGCCATCAGGCACCTGTGATCATCTATTCAACACGCCCCATCACATTACCTGATAATAATCCACTTATTGTCAGAGTTACAGTCATACACCCATCACCTTACCCCTGAGCTTCCAGGGGCATTAATTTTCAATACTGACTGGAGACTAATTTGTTCTGTATTATCTAAACAGCATGTGGCTGCTGCTGTGCTATGGTATAAACCTTAGACCAGATTAAGTCAGAGTTTTCCCTGTCAGTGGTCTGCAGGCTTCTCAGGATCTCATGGACTACTCCTCATAAATTCATAAAAAGTAATTAAGTTTATCAAAGCTACTGTTAGTTGTCATTTATTATACACAGGTATGCACCTCTACTGGATTAATATGATTTTTGCTTTTAAATAGTTTTAAATATTATTGTCCATTGTAAAAGACTCGAGAATCATAAGAAATGCTATTTGTCCAACTTTTTTGAAATTTTTTCCAAGAAGTTCAGAACAAGCTTCTGTGAAAAAGCTTAAGTGTGAATGTGCTCTAATTTCTCACAAGGGATGATAGAAACTTTCCTGTCTCAAGCTCTTTGGATTTGAGGTTATATTTTTTCTGTAGTTTTCCTTTGCATATACAGCCAAGTTTAAGTTACACCTTGTATTTTAGGAAATATTTCTCTTGGAAGCCACAGAAGGCCATACATTTAAGAACATAACATGAAGATTTTCAGAATGGTGGACTGTGTTTTAGAAAGTAGACACTATCTAAATTACTGTAGGAAATTCCCCAAATGTGAGTCCTCTGTGCTGTACAAGCAGCTAGCCCAGTCTTTACTGAAAGATAACACAACTGGAACAAAGATGCTACTTTTTCTCTGAGTACAGTTTATCGGAGACTCTTCTGGAATAATGCACTCCTATGTGTACATTCCTTAAAAATAAATACTAAAAAATTGAAGGTCTAGCAGCTGGAAGAATAATTTTGGAAGTTACTGGAAAACAAAAGGAAGATGTTACATCTTCTACTACTTTAACACTACAAGTAGGAAGTTATATACCAATATAGCCATGGTTAAACAGGAGAGAACATAATAGAGCATACTGGAATAAGACATTGGCATTGTTAATATGAAACAGTGCTAAAAAAAAATAGGATTTACCCATGATCTACATAAAGCAATGAGTTGTTCACTGCAGAATCAGCTTCAGCAGGTGAAGGCACCATTATGATTCCTAGCTGGGAATGCCAGCATCAAGCACTGGGATGGACTCTGTGAGTGATCCTCAACTGCTTCTCTACAAACTCCATGCCCAGATGAACCTGTCAGAGCAGACAGACTGCCAGCAGGGAAATAGAGCTGGATAGTAAAAGCAAACCACACAGGGCAAAGAAAGAAGTTTTAATTCTGCGTTAAACATCTGACCACAGCCTGACTTTAAAGATTAGAAACCAAACCAGTGAGAAATAACCTCACAGTAGTCATCTGCTACCTGCACTGGCTAAATGTCAATGTGATGAGGAAAGTTCTGATGGATATAGTCAGTAGAAGTTTTGGCATCAGCCTTCATCTCTAATAGGTTTTTACCCTCTC
Organism: Neodrepanis coruscans; assembly: GCA_013400695.1. Classification (NCBI taxonomy): domain Eukaryota; kingdom Metazoa; phylum Chordata; class Aves; order Passeriformes; family Philepittidae; genus Neodrepanis; species Neodrepanis coruscans. Next base: position 27,021 of record VYZS01100434.1, on the reverse strand, counting down.
AGCAAAGCAGGCACTTTGTTACAACAAATAATGTCATTAGGCTGTCTGCCTCACTCACTTATCTTTATGTCAGTATTACCACTTGTTCCAGGAACACTCAGAGAGTATGTATCAGTCTTAACATTAGGCTTTGTGCTAACACACAGAACTTCTGGTGCCTTCTCCAAGTTGTTTCATCCAATGTAGTCACTCATATATTAAATTTTATTTAATTTTTTTTGTTGTTTTGATTAGTTTTTTAATGTCTGCCTCTTGACTGTTAGTTTTTAGCGATGCACAAAGCCAAGGAAAGAATATATGGCTTTTCAGCACTTTTTTCCAGCCTTTTGTGGAAATCTGTTGCTGCAGCAGTGTCTGATAAAATATTTTTTACTTCTTTCTTTTGTTTTTAATCTGATAATACTCCTTTTACAGATGGAATCTTTTCCACTAATTCTTGTACTCTGCCCATGAGAGTGGAGCTATCAAAGTTGTGTTTCTCCCCACAATTTAGACCAAGTATCACTTAAAACTCAAAACTGTTCTTTGCTCTTTAAGATCCAGCTTTTAGGAACTTATATTTTCTCATTTTTTATTTTGAAGATTAGAAACTTGTGGAGACAAACCAGTACTATTAACACTAGCTTGTGTCCTCAAGTGTAAGGATTTTCAGAGAGCTTTCACATCTCTTGTGAGAGATGTTTTGTCAAGCAGAGCAATAAGGCAGAAGCAAAGTTGGGCCAAATGCTGCTGAAGTCCATTTTGTCTCTAGCTGGTCTAGTCACATGAGCAAGGGAAAAGAAAGACTTTGACTCATGTAGATGTAAATCTATACTACTTACAAGTTGCACAAGTGCAGTATTTTTAACTCCTGCAGAAATAAAACTTGCTCACATGGCTTATGTATGGACCATAGAGGAACACAGTTGTCACACCAATTTGTCTAACCCAAATACATCATTTACAGGAACATGGCACTTGACCACTTCACAGAATTATGCACAAAAAAACCACTAATTGGTGCTCTGTTGTTTTCATTGTTTTCCTCATCTACAGCCACCAAAATCTGGGGTGTCTGAATTAGGGAGGTCAAAAAGACTAAGATCAGGTAGTGTGTTATTTCCTTTGATTCTGAAGCTGAGGTTTACAGCTAGCAGGATGACTTGTGAAGGTCATTTGCTTATTCATAGACCATACACCAAACGTGAGTTCTCCGGGGCTCACAACCCTCATTCTTTTGGTTTATAATTCCTTTGGTTTATTGAAATGTAGTTGTGAGAAATCACTGNGCCGAGGCCTGATGGCAACAAGTGTATGAGCCAGTACTCCAGAGCTCAGCTTTATATTTAACAGGCTATCAAACAGAGCTTGCAACAGAGACTAGTGTAGTCTTTTTCATAACAAAACTTGAGAAGTAAAGATTATATTAATTTTATCTTGGGTAGGCAGGGGCATGCAAAGGTTATGTCACTTGCAGAAGTCACATCTTAAGTCAGAATTCAAACCAAGAATAGAAACCTAACGTCTCTCAGTCCAAGGTTTCTAATGATTAAACTATACCCTCTCCTTTGGCCTCGTCTGTAGCACATAACACAGTACAAAGTATACCTCCATGATATTTTGCACATAGAAATCTTAAAATATTTTTGCACATCAGACACAATCATTCCACAGATATGCAGCTGCTGACGTTGTACATTCATCTGAAAAGGAAGCAGGAACAATATGCCCAATAGGTAAAATTTACTAAATTCCAAGACCTAAAAGTACAGCTACTGAAATCAAGTGTTTCCAAATTATTGTAATTGAAAAGCAGAAGCTAACAGGAAATCAATAGAACAAGAACCTCAAGGGAACAACCAGAAGCAGGCAGTTACGTTGCAGGTCTGCAAGTTAAGTTGGATGGAACTGATGCATCAGCTTTAAGGGAAACAGCACAATTTTGTACATGATGAGAGAAGTAATTAGCAGCCAAGGTAATGCCCTAAGTACAGGAAGAATGGATTGTGAAAATCTCAAGCATGTGCCTATCTAGCAGTTCATAAAGCAACATTACATCTGCTAATCGAAATGAACTTCAATATTAAATTGTGTTTTTGCAAGCAGAAGTCACATAGTGAAAGAAAGGTGCTGGGACAAGACTTGTGGAAGAGCTCAAAAGAATCTGATTACTGATTTTCTGATTGCAGAGTGCAGGCTAATAACTGGTTGCTAAAAGTGATGGAGATTAATTGGAGAAATACAACAAAAATTTTCTTTTTTCAGTAACAGCCTAGAGCCAAAATGACTTTAAAGTTTACTGCAACTCTGGAACTTTAGGAGAAAAAAAAAAAAAAAAAAAAAGGCAGCTGTTGAAATTGCTCCAAGCAGTTTGTGATAACATTTCTAGAAAGAGTAGAAACCTTCCAAGTATTTTTCCACATGATCCTTTTGGGTTCCACTTGGTACTTGGTGGAATTGCCCCCGAGGTGCTTCTATTGGTGGTCTCCCCTGGGACATCTTCAAATGCAATGACTCACAGTTCATTGAATTTAAAGCTGTTTCCAGACCATGAAACTGAGGTCTGTCACCTCACCAAGAAATCCAACTCTCTTCATGACAAAAAGCAAACCTAGTACAATTAGCCATAAGTTAAAATGCAGAGGTGATATGCTGTTTGCCCTCAACAGAAACAACCCCATCTCCTCAGTTTCCGTTTCTTGAAATCCCTCCCAGGGGGTGTGTCAATCATAATTTCAACAAAGGGCAAATTTTCTCCCTAAATAATCTGAAGTCCATTGATTTCAGATGCAGTGTCCTGAAACCTACTTCAAATATTAGTAATTTTGCTGAATAGTACACAGAAGTAAGGCACTAAGGATGTAAAGAAGCCATCACTACTAAATAAAGGAAATACTAGTCAAACAGGCAATGGCTGTTTACCTCAGGTATTTCACTTTACCAAATATATATTTTATAAATTAAGTTATTCCGTGTTTAACAAGTAGGAAAAATGATTGAGAAAACTGAAATAAATGTGTTTTTCTTGTGGCAAGATTAGTTGCTGAGCTTTTCTACAAGTTCCATTGTGTAAATAAGCAAAAGAAAACAAACTAGTTCACAAAGTTTGAAGCAAAAATATATTATAAAAGCTGCCTTCCAGTTCAGTATTGTATATAGTCAGAGGTTCAGCAGTACGAAACAGGACTCAGAACAAGAGGCTCAGAATATCCAGCACAAAAGAATGTTTACACAATAGGTGAAGTTGAGCCTGTATTAATCTCCCTCTGTCTCTCACACCCAAAAAAGGCAGTGGTCTATTGCGATAAAGAGGGCACTTTATCCCATATATCCATGGTCCACATAACCTTGAAGGAAATGTCCTGAGCTTTCTGTCCCGGCATTAACACATACCCAAACCAACAGAGTTCACACTGTTACACTTCCACTTTGCTAAGAGCTTATCAGAAATACACACCCAGTAAAGAATCCACCAACCTAAGAAAAGCCTCAGTACCCTTGTGAGGTAGAGGAGAATTATCTCTTTTGGAAGTTAGATATTGAGACCAAAACCTGTCCGGAGCTCAAAATCTCATGTGCCACACGCCTAGGCACTGCCTAAAGAAGCTGCACAGCATCGTTGACAGGCCTGCAGTGCTTCTAAGGCGGGGAGGCAGAGTTGCTCCTTTAGGCGAGATAAGCGATTTGGGCTCTTTTGCCAGATCGATTTTGGACATCCAAGTGAAAACCTGTCCGGAGCTCAAAATCTCATGTGCCACACGCCTAGGCAGCTACACAACAGAGTAATCCTTCAGTGCTGTTTGAAAGATACACAGTATGAAAGGTCAGCCACCTTTAACACTCCATTTGCACAGTGGATGTGTCTAACCCCAAATTTCTGCTTCAGATTCTATGAGAGCAGTAAGAATTACAGGAGGTGGAACAGTTCTTGTACATGAAGATGTTCAGAGGCAGAACCCCAAACATCTGCACAGTGAATTTTAAGGGCACATAATGTAAATATTCAGGAAGTTGACAGCCCTTGAATAAGTTCATATCACTTATATCAGTAATTCTGAAGTTACTTTTTTTTAATGGACAAAGGAGTTTATTGTATATTTAGAAGTTACAGCTTATTTGCTCAAAGCCAAGACTGACACAGTTATATTTAACTAAATACACACGGAAGAATGAAGAAAAGTTGGAAATCAGACCTGTGAAATCTGGCTTCTGTGAGCTTGGTTTCACTAAGCAAAAAAAACCCTGCAACAAACAAAATAGTCTCTGACCTTCCAGAACAACATTAAAAAAATAAATGGAAAAAAAACAAGTCTGATCTGCTTATGTGGGCAGATTTTGGCATAAGGTAAACACCCTTGTTTGCTGCTCAAATTGCACAAGTCAGAAAAGATTCTGTTTTATCCAGAGCATGCTTTGAAACCATTACACATTTATCTTTCTTTGACAATCTGACCCATGTTACTTTCTTCACATGGAAGAGTAAGTACTGAGGCAAAGTAAACATGCCAACTGCCTGTAATCCGGTGTCTCTAACAGAGGTACAGGCATATCCTGCAGTGAGCACACAAATCCTTACCTAACTGCCAGAACCAGCAGTTCCAGCCTACTCAGCTTCTCAACTATTCAGCCAGCCATAGCAGCATCTCTGCCCTCGGCCAAAGCTACAGGTGAGCCCACAGTGTCTCAGATCTCATCTGGGAAAGGGCTGGACTATTTAAGGGAGCCAGGCACAGTTCTCTAGCCACAGCACACAGAGAGGAAAAAAAGTTTACAGAAGAAAAGTTCAGGAAAGCCTAAGAGGGTACCAGGCCCACAGCAGCCAGTAAGTGCCATGCTAGACTACAATGTATATACTGGCACTCTGGTATGGTGCTTTGGATCAACATAAATGCATATGTGCAATAAAGCACATATTGACTGAGTGGCTGGACAGGCCCGAAGAGGGAGCAGAGGGATTTTGCCCCTCCCAACATGTTGATACTGTAGGTTAGAGCCCCGATTTGGCTTTTCCCTTAGATGTATCATTTCTAGAACCTGCTCCCGTGGGTTCTTTGGGGTCTCTATCTTTTTAAGGAAATTAAATATACTTCATGACTGCCTTAATACAATGTTGCAAGTATGGTGCACCCTGCAGTGCCTAAGACAGGGCTCAGACATCCGCTTTAGCTTGTTTGCAGGAGTTTGACTTTAATGAAGAAAATCAGGGCCAGCAAAAAGGCCCCAAACTTCGGGCAAGGTAATGAGAGACCAAGATCACCGATTATGTGAGCCCTGTCAGTTCATGTGAAGGGAATAAATAAGTATTGAAAATACTGTCCCCAGTGAGGGAGCCCCATTGACTAAGTTGTTTCTCCTTTAGAATGCAATTAACATCATTGGATTAAATGTTTTAAATCCTTTTATTCTTACCAAAGATACACTAATATCCTGAATTCTGAATTCTGTATTTTTTTCTATGAAAAAATAACAGTTCAGAAAATTAATCTACAACATACATACAAAATCCTTTGCTACTCCACATACACATGCGCACTTTGTTTTCACAAGTCTCTCAAAGTCTGGAGTTCTCTAAAGCCCAGCTAAGAAAAGAAGACACCAGTACTTTTCTTATTTTAAAAATTCCTTCCACTTACTTGTAGTTTGTAAGCAATCATTGAAACCAAAAAGCATAAGTTGAAAGTCTCTTCCCTGGGAATGAGTGATAATGCCACTAACTTTTGTGGACCTAGGACTTTCCCCAAGCCTATATTTTATAGTCACAGAGAATTCCATATAGCCATTGCCATTCAAACTGTATGATATTTCTTAATGAAGTGATTTATCAAACAAAACACATCATAACTTGATTGAAACCCACTGGCTCAACCCGAACATGCAACACATAATTAGCTAAAAAAAAAGGGGTTAAAAGCATGCATGTTTCCAGCATATGCACCAAATGAAATTCTACTTAACACAGTGTTTGCTTATCCTAACCCTGTTCATACTTATAGCAGAAAAATAGGCACATTTAACACTGAAAGTTCAGGTCAGGTCTGAGAGCATGAAGTAATAGTAAAGTGGAAAATGTGCTAGGTTACCAAAACCAGGTTCAAAGGACTTTGATGCCCAAAGCTAAAGATGTTGATGCCTTAAGGGGTATCCTTAAGATCTGAGAATTCACTATAGCTAGGCAGNGGAGACATTCCTAGAAAACTGATAAGCCTCTGCATGAATCAGGATTAACCAAAGAATGGAGTGATATGAAGATAACGTAGCCTTTTTTCCACACATCCTCAAGGCATTCAGCCAGACATGATCCTTGGACCTCTGTCTTGTCCTTTTTCTATCCCAAAGCAGTAGTCTAACATCCCAAAAAATTAGTTTATTTGCCTGACAGTCAAACTTGACTAAGAGGGAAAAAGAAGGTATAAAAAGAGATTGGAACCTAAAGAAAAACTGGGGGAAAGTTCTACTGGCATTCACAGAGGTAACTGCCTTTCTCTCTTTCCCCTCCATGTGGGNCTTATCTCGCCCTGCCAGCAACAATGTAGTTCAGCAAATTCTTGCACATTTGTCTGACTCATAGTCCAAAGTAACTTAGTACCTCCCTGCATGATTATGACATTCCTTGAAGATCTGCACCTCTTTTTTTTTTTTTTTTTTTTTTTTTTTTGGGGGTTTTTATTGTAGTGGAGTTTTTTAGGGAGGACTGTGTGCTATTCCCTGAAAGCATCAAACCACATTCACACACTTCACACAGAGATGTCATCACGAACTGTGAAAAAAAGGAGGATCACACAGGGCTGTGTTGTTGAGCACAACCAGTCAACCTTTATTTATCCCTGGACAAAGGAAACATTGAAAGAGATCAAGCTGATGTCCAGGAATGCAAAGGTACACACAGTTACTGTGCATTGAAATGCGTTCTCTGACATAGGAACCTGATATACTCTACAGGTCCGTTGCTTGGAGGTTGTGGGAAGAGCTGAAGCCCCAATTCTGGAATTTACCTGCTATCAACAGATGAGCAAAGCAAGACCTGGATGAGAATGGCATCAAGGTTACTGATGTTTGTTGAGTGGAAGTTAGATAGGAATGTGGGAGGAGACTGTCAATGTAAGATGTGGCATGAGAACAGAAATTATTTCAAGGACNAAAGTTCTACTGGCATTCACAGAGGTAACTGCCTTTCTCTCTTTCCCCTCCATGTGGGACAATCTCTACATATAGCTCTAAGGTGAGTGTTTTGCTGTTAAGTTTGTTTTACTGTTAAGTTTATTTTGCTGTTAAGTTTGTTTTGCTGTTAAATTCTCTGGTGTGGGTATTTTGCTCTAGTGTGGATATTTTTGATAGTAAAGTACTTTGGTTACTTAGCTCTAGTATAGAAATTTGCTATTAAGTTGAATTGCACCTGTTGGTGTATTCTGCTGGTAGGTTGCCTGTACACTGTACATATGTTACAGAGTGTCTGTTTATTTTTGTAGTTAAAATGTTATCAAAGATGATTTGAAACCTCTTAAATTGTCAGAAGTTGGTATTAATAAACATGTTACTTCATGAACTGTTAGAGTTATTCCCTGGTGTTGCAGTGCTGACAGTTCTTGTCGATGGCGAAATAACGCATGAAGGGGGCTTGCTGAGGGGTCTTGCTCTCTCTCTTGCTATTTAAGTGTGGTCCCTGCAAAAAGGTATCAGACACCCAACTCAAATTCAGTGAACCTGTTAGCAAGGGGTTTCATTTAAGGAAATGCTAACAGACTGTTTTGGACATTAAAAATCTTTAATCTCCCAGGAGGGAGAGGGACACTGATTGCCTCAAAAATATATTAATACCAATGGGACGGAGAATTCTCCTTTTTCTGTTCCTCTTCACATGACAATACTTGGGGCTAATTATGGATAGTTAGAGGCTTCTGCTGTGCTGCAGAGCCAAAGGGACTGCTTGTTCTCATTCTGCTTTCTGACTAACATGTGCTCTCTTGCGCAATGCCTCAACTTTGACAAAAGGGATGGAGAACACAGATCTCATCATTGGGCTAACTCATTATATCTCACATCTTTCTGCTTTGTTTTGACTGTACTACTTTTTAAAAACAACAGGGAAAAAACTCTTAATGCTTGACTCCTGTTTTAAAAGAACATATTTTAGGTCAGAGACTTGCATAAGACTTGCTAGATATGCTACAGACAGGCCACCACCTAGAGTGTCTTCACTTTTTTAGGTTTTAAGCTCTATTAATTATACCAGTATGTTCATCTTATAGTTCCCTATTGAGAAATCCTTTTTTTTCACATACAGGAAAATCTCCTGCATATTAGGCTGTGGCTTGCAAAAATAAACAAATTTTGTAAGAGATTTGTAAGAGATTTGGCTGGTGGAACAAGTTAAAACACAGGAAAATGACAGAGGCAGCCAAGACCTCAGGCTCCAAGTGGCTCATCCAGCGAAGTCCAATCTAATTGCCATCCTGACTAGACTTGATCTTAAACGTCTTTTCCAACCCTAATGATGCTATGGTGAAGTTCATAAGTTTGTTATGCTGCTTGACAGTTACAACCAATGACATAAATTTACTCAAGAAAAAAGCCACTTTTGCAAAAAACAAGTGAAGTTGCAGGTTTTATCTTTGCACTAAGGTTACGTCACTTATCTCTTGGGTACAGATGACACTAATAACCATGTGGCTGGACTCCAACTAAATTATGAGTTTTCTTTAAGTAGTCTGAGGGTAGAAAACCAATAAGAATGCTGTATAAGCAAGTAGGAAGGATTGGTCTTGAACCTAATTTTGAAAATTCTTTCAATTTAGCCTCCAAATTTTGTTCTACAGGTTTTTGTGTATGAAACATTTATTATTTGTGTAGGCAGACTCAGTAGCTGCATATGTAGCTGCCCAGTCTGCAAACAATGTGGGCACAGCACCTGTCACACTAAAGCTCTCTGTAGACAAGTAGACAAGTTCCAGCTCTTCAGACCAAGCATTTTAAATTATTTCCATCCTTTAGAAGACCACTTTTTTCCTTCGTTGAAAATACTTATTTTAGTGGACAAGGTCCTGTCCACCTAGAATTCACAGTCAAATTCACAGCAGGTAGTACCAAAAGCATTCTATGATTTCTACAGTAAAATGTAATGACTTCATTTTAGTAAGTAAACATGATGACCTCCACAAATGACTACTGAGGTATTAGAGATCGTTATTAGTCCCACAGAGAAAGCACTTAAGTCCTGCAATATCAAATTGTTTGTCACTAATTTACAGAGACTGAATCTATAAATACATTTCTACCACTTTGCAGTTGCTTAATTAATTACATATATCAAGTAAATTAAACTGAAGGATGCAGTGTTGAACTAAAGGAACCAATGACTATGTCACTGGAAATTTGCTGCTTTTCCACTCAGAAGCCCTCCCGATTTTCTTCTGGTGGCAAAGAGGATCATAAGAGGATGAAATCTGTGATCTCACTAGCACAGCAGAAATCAAAAGAGACCTCTATTTCATTGAAATTAATGAAATAACTCCAAGAGAAGAGCTTTATAGATATGTGCAAGAGTGAACAACTTCTGTAGCACATGTTCAGTCCTTGAACCATGTTATCCCTATGGTTTGCACATACATATTTTGTGTCAGACAATAGAATCTATGAGTAAAATATCACCACAATCATTTTATTTAAAATGTATACATATTTTTGTTAATTTTAAAAAATACTCATTTTTCATTATAATCCAAAATAATCTTCTAAAAATAATTTCTGATACTTGTGGAACTTTATTTAGATTTTGAAAAAAATATTATTGCAATTCCTTTTTTCTATACTACACGACCATAGGACATTTGAGGAGCACAGGAGGGTCATCTGTCTTCACACACAGCAAAAAAATACAAACAAAACAAAAAAACACAACAACAACAAAAACAAACAGACATACATATAAACACATCCAAAACCCACTCAAAACAGAATGGAACATACATAATGGGCAATTCCACATCTATTTTGTGGTAAAATGATAAACCAGAATGTGTCCCTTACTGGGTATGCAGAGTATGATCCAGTATGATCCAGAGTATGGAATGTCCTCAATTCCTAACATTTTTTTTTCCTTTTTTTTTTTTAGTCTGTGGAAGAACTGCTAAC
>VYZS01100434.1:0-16866 GCA_013400695.1 Neodrepanis coruscans | reverse complement strand
TAACCGCTACATTTCATAGGAAGGGGCAACCTTTTTCTTTGCTCGTTTAAGTGCCAGACTTTGGAATGACTAATTCATCTTTTCTAGTATTAAAGTAGCAGTTCTGAAAGAAAAAAGACATAAAATGCCTCTCTCCATCTTTCTTAACCCCAATTTTGGGACATAATTTTTAGAATATTCTTCTAATACTCTCTGAAACATTAAATGTGTCCCGTGATACAAGGTCAAAGCCCTTCTTCTATACTTATTTACATCAGCCTTTATACGTTGAATTGCAGGTCAAATTAATCAAACAACTTAAATCCTACACAACTAAAAGAAAGACAGAATATTTGAACTCTTTCATTCTATATACTCCAGACCTTTCTAGTGGTTTTACTTTAATGTCCAAATCTATGCCATTACAAATCTTCCTTGAATAAACAACAAGTCCTCTGATAAGCAGCCAAGAGAGTAAATGAACTAAAGAATTCCATTGATACAGACCATAGCAATAACATTTTCAGGAGAAACTTACTTGTTACATATACCAAGCTCCAACCATCTCATAAAACAGTCTGCAATTTGGTTTCTTAGTTCAAAGCGGGAGCTGACTATAAAGTTTTCGTGAAAAATCCACTAGCTTAAACCCAAAATCTGACAAGCTATCCCTTCCTATGAATAGGTAATTAAAGCACAACAGCATTTTACTAATATATTTATAATTTACCTGGTCAAAGTACTTTTCACCAGAAACCACAGGCTAGATCTATCTGTCAGAACATAAACTGTATGTTCCCTTAAAGATTACTCTGCTTCAATCAATACAAAGTTTCCTCATCAAAATTCTTCTCTTACTTGAGGACACTCTGCCTGGAGCCTTTTCTCTAATTTTAGTGCTTCATATTTCCTTTTCTTCTCTTCCTCATGGATATTCTTTATGTTGTTTCCATTCCTGGCAGCTGTTCCTCCCAGCAGCTGCCATGACACTTGGACTCTTTTGGCCATTCAAAAGCATCACACTGGTGGTCCCCTGGGTACTAAATTCAGCACAGTTCGTTAAGCAAAAGCACCCCCATCGTGAATCAATTTTTGCGCCAGGAGGTCTTGCTGGAAGAGTTCACAGTGGGCAAGTAGCCTACGATTGAATGTGATCTGGACTTCTCCCACTAGCTCAATGTTATAAACTCATCACAGTCTGAAATTGCTCTAGACATTTATCAAGCTGTTGAGTTTCAATCCTCCAGATTTAGTCTTTATGTGTCTAGGCTTGCTTGGATGGGACAGACTTAAATGTTCTCTCTCTCACTTTGTCACCTTTGGTACATGTCCAGAGAACTCACTGGCTCTCTCACACTCTTTTTCATGCAACTTACTATTGCCAAACTGCTCTTCCAAATCAACCAATACTAACTTTCCTCAGAATAGGCCATTTTCTACATCTGTGCGTCAGGATACTCCAATTTGCAGCTCATTTTTGAGGGGTCACATGGTTACTAAATACTCTAAAAGACTAAGATTAAAGTCCTCTAAGTACACAATTATCACTATTCTACACAGAGCTGCTTTCTGAAACAGAAGGCCCACGAAGTATTAGCTTTTTCTTATTTCTCAGTGCACTTGTTTTCACCATTCCAAATGTGACTGGCAAAAAACCTGTAAATCCAGATTTCTTTTCATGGTATTACTCATCAAAGCTTTAAAATTCCTTCATCTGCTTTCCTTGATTTAATAACCTAGTAGCTTTTCAGGAGGATTATAAAGCCTGCTAACTGTGGAGTAACCATTTAGGATGAGCAAAAAGATTACAGCCAGATGTTCATTTAGTATTAAAGAACATTAAGGAAACTTAAATGGGACTGTGGTAGGAAAAGTGAAGTTATAAGAAAAAGTTGTATTTCTCAGAAATTTTTTCTTTGAAAGAAAAGCAGTTGTCTGCAGCACTGTGGACACAGACGTTCTCAGATACAGAAATGAAATACAGATGCTGGGGACTCAGTGAACTTCATATCTCTATATGGATGCAGTTTTTGTCTCAAGAAGAATGAGAAACAGATTCTCCTCTTCATTTCATACATGCACCATCACTAAAGCACCAATGAGTTCTCTGAGTTATAAATTCATACATCATTATATCTAAGAGCAGAATGTCTCCTCGTAAGTGACCATTCAACGTTGATCCCTCACTAAACTAAAAGGATGTAACAAGTCAGTGTAATTAAACAGGAGTTCTGATATGCTAAGCCCCTGCCATCTTGTATCAGTAAATTGAACCCAGGTCCATGGGCCTAGGCATAGTAAAGATATCAATACTATGATTTTTTATACCTATTCTGATACCAATAGGGATTGCTACTATTGGTATCAATAGTATATCCAATCAATATCCATTGAAATCACTACCAATTGATGTCTATTATTTTCAAAATTTTGAAATTGACAAATATTGATAGCTATACACATCATTACCTTTCAATATCAATAGGCACCAATCCCTGCAATTTTTAATGCTGATTTCAATATCTATCTAAAGGCATTGATACCTACTAATAAGTATAGTTATCAGTATTTCTTGATTTTGAAATCAAATTTCAATATTGGTATGCATCAATATGAATTTTGATACTGATAGGCATTCAAAGAATATGGTACCTATTGAAAGGAACCTTTTAATATCAGTATCTGCTAAAATTAATCTCAATATTGGTAGGCATCCAGAGTTATCTATTTCAATATTGATTTTCTTATCATTAGGCATTGATACTGATATCAAGAGGTAGGAATTAATACTTACCAATTTCTGTACTGATTTTGAAATCAATAGACACTGATAGGCATGAAAATCTCTCAATTTCAAGAGCTACTGATTTCAATAGTCATCTATACCTATTGATTTTAATGCTGGGTTTTATATCAGTAGGCATTATACCTATTGATATTGATACTTTCAATAGCAATAGTCCTTAATACCTGTATTTTTTAATACCTACTGATAGGTAGATATTGGTGGACTATTGATTTAGATAAGCATTGATACAAACCAATACCTATCAATATCAATACCTTTTGACAGCCAGAGATTGTTACAGGATTTATCACTAGATATCAATACCAATTGATAGGCATCAATACTTATGAATTTTGATACTTTTACACCTATCAATATCAATCAGTTTAAATAACTGGGTATATTAAGAGGCATCAATTCATATGGATGTTTTCATATGGATGGCCAAAGAGCCACATGCAGTTTCAGTGTCTAGTTTACAGGTGATATTATTTGGTATGGCTGTGCCTCCTGAAGCAAAATAGTGAAGGAAAAGCACATTAGGTGTGCAAAATCGTGCATTGCAAGGGTCAGTATGTGTGTGCAAAAATCACAGTCATAGATGCAGGGGTCATTTGTTAATAACTGATCCATGATATTTAGACAGAGGATAAATGTGCAACAGTCTTGTTATTCCATTATTTCCAGAAATTCAGAAGTTTTATGCAATACTTGCATATTGCTCAAATTAATGCAGTTTTCTTGGAAAAAAACCCTTTAAAACAGTTGCATTTCCCTTAAACATCTTTCCAGATGGTTCAGTTTCAGCCCCTGGAGACATACTTCCTTATTTCAAGTTTTGGAGGGTTAGTAGTTGTATTTAGATTTCTCTGCACAGTATTGGACCCTCTGCCACGACCACAGTTTTATTTACAAAGGCTAAAAACACAGCCCAGCCATATCAGCTTTTTTCCTTTCATCTGAAAACACCATTTCTCTGTCCCTCATACCTCCAAATCCAGCAGGGCAAAACGGATCTACTCCCAAAGAAGAGCTGCCTAAGAAGTTACAGTGCTACATGGAAAGGCAGTTGGATTTACTGTCACTGTTTCTCATTTTAAGTATTTTGCCAACTCTGGATTTTGGGCTTAAATTTGCTTATGCAACTACAGAAAAACTGATAGCTACAAAAGCTACTGATGCTCATGTTATCCTGACACGGATTAGTGTTGCAACCAGAGTATCAGCATGTGTGGTGTCACTGGCACCTCCCTGCTGGAGAATTTTTAAAAAATAATAGGCATATGCACAATCCAGTTTTCTGATGAAAGGTATGCAGCAAGGTATGCAAAGACAATCCGGCCTGGCTTTCTGGTGAGAAAAGCATGCTGCACAGCCTACCTTTCCTGTGAGAAAGGTATGCAAGATACTTTGACCTTGGTGCAAGCAGGAGAAAAGTTAAACAAGAGAAGAAAACAAGTCCAGAACTACAGGTGGAACAGACCAACCACAGGCCACTGTGTAATGAAGAAAATGTAACCAATTAGACTGTATAAGAGTGTGCTCATAAGTTTAATTAACCAATAATAATAGAGTAAGAAGTGTCTGCCAATAGTAATAGAATTAGAAGCGTGTGAACAAGTTAGAAATAGTATAAAATAAGCCTGATGCTCTGAATAAACGGCTTCACTGGATCACGTTGGTCGTGTCGTGATGACCCTGGAAGAAACCCTCCACGTCTGTGTTTTTGTTTTTTCGTTACTTCCCAAAGGGAAAAGTTTTCAAAGATCGCCTCTTGCCTGCTGGAGAAGTCTAAGATGCCCAGACTAACACTTCTTGCTGATGGTAAATGTCACCATGGTATCGCATTACTACAACTAGTTTAAAAAAGTCTGACATTTAAAAGATACCAACTTAGAAATCACCTCCCAACTACACCACTGATGTAGTACTGAGTAGCAAGGGAAAACCAACTCTGTCTAGCAATTCAAACTGCTTTCCTTCAGTATATTTAGCTTTTCCAAAGGCATTTCCCATGCAAATAGTGACTCTGCCTAAATCCCATTACCTTAGAAGCATTAACATGATCAAAAACTTGAGGAGCATGGCTGATGGCCAATTCTGAATAAGGGAATTCAGGATGGATATAATACTCCGTTAGCAACACCTGCTACACCCAATCTGAAGACAAAAACTAAGCATGGTCCCCATCCTTCAGTAATGTATATCAATATAAATGGAATCCCAAGAGCTGTGTGCCTGCTTCATTAAGAAAACAGTCACAATGTGGGACAGAGATTTTCAATAAAAACTGCTGTACTTTTTACAATTCATAACAAATCCCTTTGTGAGTATTTAGCTATTTAGCTACAGAAACAGGCTGATGTACTTTGCAAACAAAATGAGTTAGAGGAAGAAGTTTAAATGGCTCATCAGGAAATATATTAGCCTAAAGTTCAGCATATCTTCAAGACTGGTGCTGAAATGCCTCATATCTCCATCCTGTTTGGTTTAGGAGGGTTAGATTGGATCAGACCCTGGCTTAAGGCCAAAGCATCTTCACGAAACTGTTTAAAAGTTCCTGAAGTGTAGTTATTCTCCAGGGCTTCACAACCTAAACTAAGGGTTCTCTCCAATCAGCCCTGTTCATTTCTTACAAATATTTCAGCACCACATTAACCTCACTTATGAATGCAGTGAGACACAAGGAAGCAAGAGGATCATTCATAGCATTTGGGTGCCCATTTACACCACAGGACATGTTAACAGGCCCACTGTGACACTGGACTCATATACTGTGTCTGTCTGGGATGGAGTTAACTTATGAGACTGTCTTCATCTTGATCCATGGTTTGTTTTGGTTTTTTTTAATTTTTTGCTTTTGATCTTCCTGTCCTCTTCCTCATCCCACTCAGGAAGGAATCAAGTTTTCTGCAATGTGGGTACTTAGCTGTTGGCTGAGGTCAATCCACAACAGTCATAAAGCCATACCCCTCTATCATCAAACTACAAGAAAGGACAGGTGAAGGAAAGCTTGGTGAAAGCTGTTAAAGCACCAGCAGCCTTAGCACAGCAGAGGGAAAATATATAGCAGGGAATAAACAGGGTGGGAGGGATAATACCTACTCAGCAAAAAACCCTTCTCTTTTCCCCTTTTATTGAGATATGAACTTCTTTCTCATTCAATATATCCCCCACACACGTTGTGTAGCTGTGGTGGTTTGGGGACTGAAGAGGAGGACAGGAAGCAAAATAACCCCTCTCCTCTCCTCAGATTGGTGAGGGGCAGGGGCAGCCCAGCAGAGTACTGGGCTGGGCTGGGGAGGGGATACCTCTTTTCTTTGGTTTTCCATCAGCCCCTGGGGTTGGGTGATACCTGGGAAAGAAGAGCCGAGACTCCCCAGACTGCGCAGAGAACTCTGGGAGGGTGGAATGAGATTGTAAGAGAACCAGGGGACCAGCCCTGTGCATCTTTTGGGTGTGTGGCAAGGATCAGAGCACTCCCTGTCAGCACTGCTGGCTGGGAAACCAACACAACTCCCACCGCTCTTGCCTTCCCCTGCAGACTACTGAGATCGCCAGGCACTGTTTTCCAGCTGAGAAGACCCCTGAGAAACACTCCCCCCACAGACGTTGCAGCCCCTGGAACACGGCAGCTTCTCCACTGAAGCTCTGCACCCCCTGCCGGCGGAATGGAGTAACTGCACCCCCTGTGCTCCCAAGGGACTTCTGGGGAGTTATTGCAGCTCCTGCACCACAGCACATTGCAACTGCTGGGAGCATAAGGGACAACTGTGTTTTCCAATGACATTGATTATTGTTGTTTTTTTTTCCTTTGGCTCACCACTTCAGTAACAGATTCATATCAGTACATTCATATCCACATCCTCACAGCCATCCATACTTACATCCCCCCATATGTTCAATAAATTGCTGCCTTTTCTATACGTCTCTCGTCTGTTGATAATACCTAATATTGTCCTAAACCAGGACAGTAGCCTATGCCATAGAAGAAGGAAGTAGAAAATATCCTGTTTCCCAAGGATAATGGATAAGTGATCTTGGCACAGCAGAAGCATTTTCTGGGAATCTACTTGATTCTCTGCAGATTCCCATGCCAGGGGACTCTGAAGAATGCTGTGAGCTGCCCTTTCTGGCGTTCCTGCTGGTCCACAAGTCTGTCTAGACCTTCATCCCAAACTTATAACACTACATGAATTCAACATTCCATTTGGAGTAATGGTCTGGCAGCACACAATAGCCAATAGCCTAGAACAGCCCTTTCTCTCTTTCTCATCTGAAGAGACTTGAAACTGACCTTTGCTGAAACTAGGAACCAACACAGTTCCTGTAAAAAGGGAGATTATTCCATGCTGCACAGCATTTCTGCAGGGAAACTGTCACAGCTACAGATGGTCACATCCTTGTGGGTCCTGTTCGGGGGCTGATGGGTGGCACAGCAATGCCTGCTGGTTGAGACATTAAGGGGAGAGAGGGGTCAGACAGTAACTGCTTTGTAAGTTGGAAAAATGGCACTTATTCTTGTGTTTGTACGTCAAGGACAGGCTCCACAAAGTTACTGCCCTGTGAGTGGGCTAATCCCTGACAGCTAGTATGAGAAAGGGGCTCTCAGCACAGAAGTCTGGGAGACCTGTGCTTTTGCAGCATGCATTAAATACAGTTCCCCACAGGCTCAGCTAGGTACTCATGCAGAGTTAGGACCGGAGAGAGAATTCCTGAGACAGCTGTTCCATGGAGGAATTTTTCCATAGCTGATGGCTCTGAAGAAGGTGTTTTAAAGGTATCAGACCAGTGGTACACAGTTTCCCTGTGGCTCTAAGCCTCCCAGAAAGGTCAGACACTGACTCTTCTGCTCCTAGACCAACATACAGAAAAAGCAGCACACTTTGTGAGGCTGAGATCCAGGGCACTGGCGTAAGGGCTCACTGACTCCAGGGATGGCTGGATGGAAGGAGGTATTTCTTGGCCTGTCTCTGCAGAAGCCTTCTAAGGGAACTGGGATCCTGGAGCAAACACTAGAACAGGCGCTCTTCTCTGGATTCTCCTAAATCGCGCCTCTGTTGTAGGGGTGCTGGAGTCCAGACATGACACCAGACGATTGGAATGCTCCCAAGCTCCACATAAATACTGCACACCTGCTCCGGTGTTGCCAAGCACTTCCTGACTTTCAAGGGCTTTACCTTCACTTTTTTAGCTGGTTGAATTCCTCATTACTTGTCAGTCTCCTCTATGAACAGCCATCATGAGATTAATGACTTTCAGAGAGACAGCAGTATCATTTGATGGCACTAAAATCCCAGCCCTTGCGCAGATCAAATCAGAACTTTGGGGCTGAGGGTTTCTGAATTTTATGAGGTAAAACAGGTAACTTTTAAACTTGGCAGAAGATGGAGAACAAAGTAGAAAAGGCATTGTACAAAGTGGAAACAAAGAGAAATAGGAATTTAGCAATGAAAGACAGAAATATTGACAGTTAGAGAGGGAAAAGTATCAAAAGGTACCATCTGTACCAAACAGGTACAGATGAATGAAAATGGATTCATCAGGATGCTGTGAGAGACATCAGCATTTGAGAGCCTCCTCTTGACCCTTGTGTATGGAGTCTTCCAAGATAACCCCTTGATAGTAAAACCTAAACTGAGGGATGGAGCCCAATAAACTCCAACACTGGAGCATATTTGGACCTGAATTCCAGGCCAGATTATTCCTAGAAGGATCTAGTTGTTCATTGATCCCTTTGAGAACTGTAAATTGGGATAATCAAGTGCTTGACTTCAAATTCATACTCTTATTTAAAATCCAGGTGCTAATATAGACATGCTAATATAGACACAGCTTTAACCTTCCCATTGCTGTTCTAAACCTTAACCAGGTATTTTCTCTCTTCTGTTTTTATTTGCAAACAGGAAATTATTTTCTTGTTCTTATATCTGGAGAATCCAGTATTTGACATTTACAAACGTTCTTATCCACCACTAAATGAACTAGACCCATTGCCTGGTCAGAAAACAAACCTCCTATCTGTCACCACAGGTATCCAAATGGTTGTTTAATCTCTGTCTAAGGATGAAATAGACACAGAATCTGATTGTGGGAAGATGACTGGGAGTAAAAATTAGAGGAGACTAAGAATTGTAGGGTAAACTTTAGCTGCTCCTCCCTAGATGGAATACAGTCAACATGCTTGTTATGGCGTGGGGTTTGTTTTCTGTCTGTGAGGGAATTTTTTCCTGTTTTTTTTTGTTTTTTCCAGGGTGCATGTTGGTGGGTGGGGAGCAGGGGCCTTCCCGCCACCACTGGCTGAGCAGGCCAATGTGTCCAGCCCCCAGGAACAGCTGTGGGCCCCGTCCACCCCCTGGTGCTGCCTGCTGGCCCTGGTTGTCCTGCCCAGGGCCAGGCTGGGAGGGTGCGGGACCAGGGTGTGCCGCGGCAGCACGGCTTCGTGCGTGTGGGCCGGGGGCCAGTGCAAGACAGGGTGTCTTCCCTCCCCAGCTGTGCCGGGCTGCCCATGGAGCCCGACCTGCAGCACTTCCAGGGGTGCAGGCTTGTGAAGCCAGTGCCAGGTGGCAGGGCTGGGCCAGGCTGGCAGTGCCAGCCCCCCCCGGACCCATCATGTCAGTGGCCATGCTCACGGGTGCCTCCCGGCCCTGCCACCACTTTGCACCACTCCAGTGCTGCTGCCCTACTGGGGCGGGGAGATGGGTCCCGCCATGGTGTGACTGTCTGTGCACTGCTGCTGTTGCCCGCCTGCCGCCACCTCCCAGGCGCTGCAGCAGGTCCTGAGAGGTGACATGGGCACACTGGGCATTACTGGGGCCTGGGGTAGGGTGAGCCAATGGATTCATGGGAGTTTCCACTGTGCAGCAGTTCTCAGGAAAAATGGAAAAACGGAGAAGGCTTTAAAAAGGTGTG
This sequence comes from Neodrepanis coruscans, assembly GCA_013400695.1. Taxonomy (NCBI): domain Eukaryota; kingdom Metazoa; phylum Chordata; class Aves; order Passeriformes; family Philepittidae; genus Neodrepanis; species Neodrepanis coruscans. The sequence goes on along the minus strand of VYZS01100434.1, from coordinate 7,187 downwards.
TGCAGCAGACTTCTGGTCTCTTTGGACTTGGCCACTGCAGCATGCAGGCAGGCTTTACTTTCGGTGGCGGTGGCAGATGGAACTCACGTGGTGCAATTTCATCCCTGTCTCTTGATCCTGGTTGCTGGAAGAGAAAGAGATGGCACGCACGCTCCATCTTTTGGTTCCTGGGTTTATTCATCTCTCTCCTCAGACAAACAGTTCAGCTCTCAACGCTGTTTCTTGACGGCTTTTGTGAGTAACTGTCCTCCCACCTGCTCCAGCAGATGTGTCCTGGTGCCGCCAGAGAGCAACAACATTTCCCTACCTCCGAAGAGTGTGCATCCCCTACAGCATCACAGTTATCACTTCACCCAAGGACATACAGAAAAGCAGTAGCAGTGTCTGAATCGTGTTTGTTCTTAGTTATTCTGTGGTTTTGTTTCCTGGTTTTCTTTTTCATTTAAATAAATACATACATTTACATTGCATATATATATATATATAACATAATAGAGGTTGTTAACTCTCTCTTTATTTTTTTGTCTCATATTATAAAATTTAAAGTGTGTTACTGTCCACTAATCCAGGACAATGCTCCACAAAGATTCCCCATACAATGATAACCACCTGCTATGAGTGGTGGAAAGGATGGTGGAGCAGAATGGAGATGCCATGGCTTCCCTCAGTAGAAATCCTTGCAAGTAGGAGAACATATTTTAGACACAAATGTCACCTTTTGCAGAAAAATAAAAAAGTGTCTTCAAGTTTAATTATAAAAATAAAAATAAATCACTGTAAATCCTAAGGACTATGAAATCTAACCTATATCCTCGGTTTTGTGCTGTTGAACTAGGAAGGGTCACATGCAGTGTCTGACCTACATACTCACAACACATATGCATACGTAAGTGCTCCAAAACTTTTCAAGGGCACAGAGCTCTGGAAAAAGAGCAAAGCAGGGCCATCCTCAAAGAATTTATCTGCCAAGTACAAATCATTATTTGCTATAGTTCTTGTGCACAGCACACCTGAGAAAACCTTTCAGTACAAAGTATTACTTCTCATGGATTTAGGAGCCTCTGTAAAATGAAAATAGCAACTTGCAGTTCAGCAGCTGATAAGAACACACACACATACAAAAATCATTCTCTTAATACACCTGAAAAGCTGACATAAATTTCAGTGTCCTTGAGATACTATAACTACACCCGAAGTCAGTTACAACTGATGTTTGTCCCCCAGTGAATTTCTTCAACTACTGTTCAGTAAGCTGTAGTCATTCTTCTTTTTATATCAATATATAATGATATTCATGCAATCAATTAGAAGTAGCTCTGGCCCGTCTAGTCATCATACTGGGATCTACTATAATCTACATAACCAGCCAATACAGGCCAACACATGCTAAGTGAATCCTGCCTAATTATTTTGTCCAGAATTTAGACACATGTTCATTCAAATTCCGTAAGTTAATTTTTGACAGAATCTAGTATAGCTACGTTTAGATTCAAGCCAGTACTTTCCAAGTTTTGTTGAAAGCCAAAGAGACATGGACAGTAGTTCGTATTCCAGTAACTTGCTTTAAATAATTCATCTTCTCCATTGATCTAATCAAGTTACAGGAATCTTGAAGGAAAATTAAAGAATCAAACAAATTAACATTTTGGCCCTCCTGCACTCTCCATCTGCTTACCCACTCCAACTTCTAACTTGGGATCTATACATTTCTTTGCAAATATATTGCTTCCAGTACTGCTTGGGATTTGCAGTTGATACTTAGGAAAACTGTCAGAATGCAGTTTTTACGTCAAGATGCTGCACTTCTATTAAGCTCCTTTTGTAAAAATGTTTAGGACACCCAATAGAAAAGGTGTGAGGCAAAACATACATACTAAGACAAGTCTCTATAATTTACAAATACCAGAATTTTGGCATTTCTTCTTGTGATGAGATTATTTTACTAGCCCTGCTTAAAGATAAGGTCTGGTTTATACTGCAGCCTCCTGAATTTTAGGTGTCAAGTGCCATATTTTTGCAACTTTTTTTTNTAGAGCAGGCTGTAGGCCCTGCTCTCTCATCTAAAGCTGAGTTGTGCAAAGGGGCTTATTGCCCTCCAAAAATCCTATAACTCTGAAAATTCCCAACAATAAATTATAATTTTTAATTATAAAATTAAAAGTAAAAAAAAAAGAAAAGAAGACATAAGAAAGAAAAAACCCTACCAGGCACTTGTAGCTTTTAAAACACTGTATCTATTTAATATTAGTTATTTCAAATACTTTGAGCCATCTGGAATATTATAGCTCTGTCTTTACTGCCAGAAATGGGTTTCTTTTATTTATTGACTAGTAGAGACAGTTTCTAGTCTACAGAGAGTCTTTATTCAGCCACGAGCCAATGAGTACATGAACCCTGTCCTTAAATGGCCCACAGCGACAGCCTGCCTCCCTTGGGATTTCACAGCAGGTTGTTCATCTATCACAGGTAGTCAAAGCCTGAAACTACATTATTGCTGCTGGTAGAACTATTTTTTTCTCTATGAAAATCCACTTTTTTCTGCAAAGGCAAAACACAGTAATTGAGAACTTGTCCTTTCTAATGGATTTGCTAGAGAAAATAGAGACCCTATGTAGAAGCAAAAAGATATCTTAATGCAGATGTACTTCTGCATAAAAAATGGGTGATGCAACCAAGACCTTTTGCCTTAGCTCTCAAGAGGCATCTGAAACTTTATGTTACTATAATACAATTCAAATACCTTTTATGTATGCGATATGGGTGTAACATCTCTTCTATTCAATTTTAAAGTAATGAAAGACTCCTTAAATCCCACACCTTGTAAACTTATCACTTCTGACATTACTAGGAAGCAAGCATAGAAGAAAATTCTCTTCCAAAAGGGAAACAAAACACACACATTACCTCAAAACTATTCACCAAAGAAACAAAGCTCCAGAAGTGAGACAGAACCCTTGTGATACCATTAGCCAGACACAAAATGGAGTGGCCTTGTTATACAAATTGAGTTGACATCTGTTTGCCTGAGACAAGCCTGTCCTGCCCTGACGTGTTGACCTGTTCTGGTGCTTGCAGTGTAACCTGCAGCTCCAGCATCCTCAAGGCCAGACCAAGTAACTCCCATAGCCCAGAGGAAATCTGTCACATACTAGAAAAGTAATCATGCCATTTTGAAGCAGATGTATGTTCTTATCACTGTTTGCTTGTAAAGCAATAAAGTAACTTACTCGTGCCTAATCAATCTCAACTGTTAAGGGTAAACACATTTGCTTGAGACATTTTCTTTATTGTTAAGCTACTACTGCCTCTCTCTCTCTTCCTTCCTTCTTTGAGGATATAAGACATTGCTTTATTTTCACACCCAAGAATCAGAACAATTCCTTTTTTCCTTTTTCTCCAGGAACAGCCACGCAATAAATTTTTGCAAATATATTTCCTTTTCTCTTTATTCCTCACAACTTTGTACACAGAAATTTAATTAATTACAAAATAAAAAAATTGTTATATTGTATTGAATTTTAAACTTGCATCTACAAGATAGAAAAGGAACCAATGCATTTCTGCCCCAAATCTGAAAGATGTTAACAGCTAAAACCTAATCAGCACTTCTCTCTGCTTGCAGCTTTCAGCTACAGCTTCTCCATTCCAGATGAAGTACTGCATACAATTCAAAAGCCATCTACAAAGCCAGGTAGCATCAGCACCCCATTTCTTTTCAAATATATTTTTGATCCTTTTTTTACCTTTTCTGTCCACAGAATTTAAGATTAAGTTTATTTTTTCCAATTAAATTATTAAAGTATTTGGGAAATTTGCCTTAAAATGTTTGAGAAAAGCATGCATCTGTAAAAACCAAACGAAACAACAACTTCTTTGTACCAGATCACAAGCAGCTGAGCACTAGGGCAGGAATGTCACTAAAAGTGCCCTCTCTTCTGTCACCTTCGCACTTTGAGAATTTGCACTCCATCCCTTACAAACTAGTTCTAGTTTATTGACTTTTAGGGCACACTAAAAGGCCCATTTGTTCTCCCTAGCTGCAAGAAGACTGGGAGGACCCTGGTGAGAGATCATAAAATCAGCTCCATTCTCACTTCCAACAGCAGTGATTTGTACATTAGTAATAGGAAAATGGAGAGAGAAGAGTCCCTAGAGAAGCCTCTGTGTGAAACTATTCTCCAAGTGTGTCAGAAGAAAAGCCAGACACTTAATTTCTAAACAGAAAGAAATCCATGCTGGTGCCTAAATAAGTAAGTTCTCTTATTTTCAGAGGTGCAGAGCACACACAGATCACTCTCACCCAGTGGTCAATTTGTACAGAAAGAACATCACATTTGCTCAACTTTTTGGGTTTGACAAGGCATGAAGATAAGACAATACCAACCATTACATCAATGTAGTATATGTGCTCAATTTAAGAGAACCATAGGTCTGCATTTGCCTATCCAAGTTTTGCAGTGCTCCAGTGCTCTCACAACTTGTACACTCCTTCAGCCACATGAGGTTTTAAATGTGGAAACACAACTATTTCAGTCAAATTAGAGATTTTTTCTCCACTGTGAGCTGAACATGGATGAAAGTAATTGTAAGTGGGGAAGGAAGGAAGATGAAGGAAGACATTCTATTTAAAAGCATTTCTCTGTAAAGCTACCTGAATGTGAGAAGTTTTAATTGATGTAATCAACCAGTGGGAACTCTTTCTAATGTTCTAGATGTAAGTGGGCAGAATCTTAATAATTTTGGTGAGAAACAGAAGTGTAATGGAAAGAATTAGTATCATTGCTGAAGGAGCACATAAAAACTAGGTAGTGACACACAGAACAGAGGGACTTCAGCAGTTGCCACTGGAAGGGAGTTGCTACCAGACACATCATGGCAGGCAGTCTAACACATAAGTTGGAACCATGGGCAAATTAACACATAAGATCATGACACCTTCATAAATTTAAAATAGAAACATAACATAAGATTTTAAAAGTAACAGCATTAAGAACCTATGTGAAGTGAAAGTGCAATGAAAGAAAGGAATATGATTAACAGTGAAATAAATTTTGAATTTGCAAATGAAGATTTTCAGATGCTAAACTGTATATATTATTTTTTTCCACAGTCCTTGGGACTCATTATTTTAAATATGCTTATTAGCTGTTATGTAGTTGACAAAATCCTGCACATATTATGCTCTAGAGAAAGAAGAGAATGCTGCAAGCTTTCATCCCAGATGAAGGTATAATAAAGACCTTCCCTCAAGGAAACACATCAATGAGAACCTGAGATAAAAGGTGTGGTTATACAACAGCAAAGACAGACATTTTTTCTGTCTGAACAAACGGCTGCAACAATTTGTAAAGTGAGCTGTATAGCTTTATTTTCCACATTCAAGTTAAAAATTGTAGTAGAAAGGCTTTTTTCAGTTAAATCTGAATATAAAATTATCCAATTTAACAATACAGTTGCTCTAGTTGTTTTCTCCTCAGATAGAAATGCAGTTTCTCTCTCCTGGCTCATCATCAAATAGAAAGTAATCATATCATTGGAAAGGAACATGATGTACTGAATAATTACACATAGAATTACACACAGAATTAACAAGTTTGGAAAAGACCTTACAGATCATCAAGTCCAACCTATTACCTAACTTATCAACCTACCCACACCATCCCATCATCTAAACCACGTCACTAAGTACACCATCCAACCTTTCCTTAAACACATCCAGGAACAGTGACTCTACTACCTCCCAGGGCAGCCCATTCCAATGGGAAATCACTCTCTCTGCAAAAAAGTTTTCCTAATATCCAGCCTAAACCTCCCCTGACGCAGCCTAAGACTGTGTCCTCTCATTCGGTCACTGGTTGCCTGAGAGAAGAGACCAACCCCTAGCTGGCTACAACCTCCCTTAAGGTAATTGTAGAGAGCAATAAGGTCTCCCCTAAGCCTCCTCTTCTCCAGGCTAAATTACAAATGCTCAGTTGACAGCACTAAACTACAAGTATTGGGGATTTATAATTATTGAAGTAGACCAGCAGAATATGTATTTCCATTATAAATTAACCCTCTCCTAAGAGTCAAAATCATGATGATAAGAGACTGATGTGGAGTTAGTCAGAGCTACAATGGCAATATCAATATTTGTCTTCAAGAGATGATGGCTGAACTTATCAAATAACAACCAGTTTCTTTACTAAGGGTAGATAAGTTCCACCCCTACAAACTGCATGTTTTATAATCTCCTTATAGAGCAGCTCATCCATACAGTTGTCCCTTCATTTTAAATCCACCTGCTGTTTTAGCTGTGCAATAAAGTGCTGAATTCAGTCATCAAAATCAAAAAGGGTGAAAAATACACAAGCTCTTGAAACTAAAGGTAAAGCAAGCCATTCGCTTTTCTTTTAGCTAAATTATTTTCCTTTGTACCCTTTTACAAACCTTGTGGGAAGAAAAGCAAGCGGTAAATTTTTTGTTGTAGACACATGATGCAACCTGCTGCATGATGTAACTTAAATTGCATTATATGTAAATGTTGCTACACTCCCCTCAGGCTGGCAAACATCTCCATGTTAAGGGACCCCACCGGTATCCAGCTGGGCAGAACGGTCAGGCCAAGAACATCCCATTGTAGGATCCATTGTTTTCCTATAAACTGTGCCTTATCCTTCAAATTACTCACTTAATAAAGTGGAACAGTTACTTGGTTAAATGACTGTTTCCCCTGGCTATTATACAAAATGTATTATATCTCCAGGGACATGATCAAATGATTGAGAATTTGACCTAAATTTACTTCCTGTGCTAAACAGCCAAAGGAACAAAAAGATTACACCACAGTGCCTACTGTCAGTTACAAAGGTTATTTATCAGTCTGTAACTGCAGATGGCATGCAGTTTTGTAGTTTTCTATGCTGGCTTTTTGAAGCAATTGCAGGGCAGGTGACAAAAGACATTTCAGAGAGTTTAGGGCTGTTTTTGTTGTTGTTTAGTGTCTTTGGGTTTTTTCCCTGGAAGCTTTATGCTAACTGTTTTTGTGCTTTTGGGACCCTAAAGGGGCATGTTTTAGAGATGCTCTGACTAAGGTTGTGTGGAATTTCTACTTCAGGCAGATGCAAGTTGAATCCTTACAAAAATATGAATCTCAAAACAGAAGAAGTACAAACAATGAAGAGTCTGTGTGTCTCAGTTTGAGATGG
>VYZS01100432.1:0-17677 GCA_013400695.1 Neodrepanis coruscans | reverse complement strand
GGCCCGGCCCGGCCCCGCCTCACCCGCTCCCTCACCCGCGGCAGCCGCGGCCTTGGGGATGGCAACAGGGACCCGGCCCGGCCCCTCGCGGAGCGGCGGCGGGAGGGAAGGGACGGGAAGGAATGGGAAGGGACGGGAAGCGCTGCCGGGCGGAGGAGGCGCAGGCCCAGCCCCGCAGCTCCCCCGGCGGCCGGGAGGGCCGGCCCCGGCCCCGGGCTCCCCGGACAGGGACCGAGCAGACACTGAGCGCCCGCATCCATCAGCCACACTGCTTTACATTCATACACTCAAATCCACTGGAGCAGGTGCCCAGGGAGGACATGGTATCTCCCTCTCTGGAGACACCCCAAACCCACCGGGACAGGTTCCTGTGCCACCTCCAGGTAATCTCCAGAGGTCCCTTCCAACCCCAACCGTTCTGTGATCACAGGGGGCTGGAACTGACACCCCCCACACCCGGTCACGGAAACCTGAGAGCCCCGGTGCAGCTCCCTGCACACTCCAGTACAGGGACACAGCCTTTCCATCCACCCCAACACTGCTCTCTCTCCATTGGAATCAACAGCTGGAGAAGGTGATCCAGTAGAATCCAGTGCATTTATTTCTTGCAATATCTGAATGGGTGTTTTTTCAGCTTTGGATTTTAACACATACAAATTCATGTTTGCAAGTTTAATAACAATCAGTACTAGAAGCAAATCATTGTATAAAGCTCATAGAAAAAAAAAAGAAAAAAGCCAAATCTTGTCAGTTTCTTGGTTTTCCTGGAAAAAACAAAACAAAACAAAACCCCAAGCATTCCAAATGAAGGCCTCGTGGAAGCAAGCATACCCCTGCCAGAAAAAGTTAGGAACAAGTCAGAATCAACTATCAGCATAGGCAGCTGAAATACAAGTATTCACTCTTTCTACAAGCAGCTAATTTAACTAGAGACAAAGTTTATAGGCCCTAATTAGCCAGGGAGTTTGCTAGAAACCCACTTCCATGTTCAGGAGCACATTCAGAGTCTTATCCCCAGTGTGGGCTTAGGAATAAAGGTGCTGATTAACCACCCACTGTTCTGCAAACCTCCTGTAACCATCCAGTGCAAATCAGAGTGAGTCCAGAGCAGGCCTTAACACTAAAACAAGGGCAATGGAAGACTGCCTTGGCTCTCCCCTTCCCTCCCTGCAGCCCCAGCTGCTCAAATCCACAGGGAAAGGGAAGAGCAGCGTGAACATCAGACTTCAGGTGTTGCTGTCTCTGTCCTTTGAAGGAAGATTGACTTGCCCTGGATATGAAAAATGGAGAAGCATCTTATGGCTGTTCCTATAGGTCTAGTTAAACTACCAAAACTTCTAAATACAATCAATAATGGCAAACACAGCTGAGCTGAGCGAATCCTTCGCTAACTCTGTGTTCCGACCTGCTGCCCCTGCCCAAACCTCTCCAAGAGCGCTGTGGGATTCGCTTGCTTCAGTTTGGATTCAGAACGTACAAAGTTGACAACTTAAAGCTTTATTGTAGTTCGCAATAATATAAACAAGTGCTGAAATTCAGTCAATGTCCATTTCTGGAAGCTTCTTCTCGGTGGCTGTGGGGGCAGGGCCCTGCTCGGGGGCCTGGGTGCTGCTCCCGGCATCTCCCTGCCCGTCCACTGGTCCATTGGGTTCCGTCGGCTTCTGCTCCTCCTTCGGCAGTTCCACCTTGGGTTTGGGTTTGCTCACTATGGGATTACAAATACTTGCCAATTCCTAGAAAACAGAGAAATAAATAAAATGTTGTTAGAAATGTTTTTATCTCCCCACAGTTGTACATTTGACAGCACCATTGGGATATTCAAGTTGAGGGCTGATGTTCCCCAACACACCTGAGATTTCTCACCTCCGTGTTTTCTAGCACAAAAAATAGACCAATAAGCAGAAATATTCATGGAAATACAGTGAATTATGTAGAAAAACTTACTTTAGCTTTAGCCTGTATGTCTTTTGCTTTTATAACTGGGTCCAAAGTAAGACTTCTCTTGTTCTGGAGGTTGAGGTTGTTGTTCATCCACTCCATGGCTTCATTCGCGCTCTTCTCCACCTTTGTCATGTCGGCTTCATCGAGATGCTCGTACTGTTCATCCTGAAACAGCCAAGGCAGGAGCAGCTCTGTGAATGTTTGAGTACTCCTATTTCTTCAAACTTTTACCTTCAAAATACTACAGCCCACTGAGCTAGGAGGCTGTTCTGGTCAGCAGAGAAACTGAGCTGAGCGCCCACAGCTCTATAACCAGAGACCTGCAGTTCTATTGCTGCTGGCATTTTCCCTCCATGAGAAAATCAACACCTGATTAAAGAGAGACTCAGGCTTGCAAGCCAATACCCACTTCTGAAAAATCTATTTAACACTCATAAGCTCGCTGGGAAGTTGCACCAGTCTTAAGCAGCGTAACTGAAATCCAGACAAAGATTTGTACCATCTCCTTACATACCTTTGCTTTGAATGCATGAACAGCTTTCATGTACTGCTGGATTTGCTTCCCCAACTCCTCAAATGCTTTTGGTCTTTCTTCTGATTCTTGGAATCTTGCCTGAATAGGCTGACCCAGAGCCTGAAACAAAGCACAGAAGATATTAAAACCCATGGAGCATTACTGTGGGATCCTGCAAGGCTGACAGGATACAGCAACATTTCTGAACCCCTTGGANGACATACCTTTGCTTTGAATGCATGAACAGCTTTCATGTACTGCTGGATTTGCTTCCCCAACTCCTCAAATGCTTTTGGTCTTTCTTCTGATTCTTGGAATCTTGCCTGAATAGGCTGACCCAGAGCCTGAAACAAAGCACAGAAGATATTAAAACCCATGGAGCATTACTGTGGGATCCTGCAAGGCTGACAGGATACAGCAACATTTCTGAACCCCTTGGAACTCTTGATTCTTCTCCCCACTTACAGGAAAGACTGAGCCTTCCTCAACCCTGTGTTATTGCAGGTTTGTTGGAGATCTGTCCCTCACATAATTAAAAACAAACCAAGCACTTTGTTACCAGTGCTCCCCCCACATCAGCAGACCACACACAGCTCCTCACTGGAACAAAGTTTTCCAGCTTCAGTAAATTTCCATGGGAATGTAAGAACCACTTACCTTCAATTCTGTCAATTTATCAATGTATATTTGTTTGGGCTGGTCTTCACCATCTTCATAGAGCCAATTTTCTGTATCTTCCAGCTTCAGTGTGAAACTATTCCGATCCTGAAGGAATCCACACAAAATAGGTGGTGAGATAATTTATTAGATGACAGATGGCATTAAGTGATACTTGGAACCTTTCTGGAAGAAACTGTTCAGAAGAACTGTCTGATTCTCTTTATCCTAAAGAAATATTCTTCTGTACAGCTTTGTGGTGGAGACCAGGCCCAAGGAAGAACAATCTGTGACACCCACAGTTTAGACCAGTACTGTCACAAAAAAGGCTTTTTTTCTCCCCTTTACATTTTCATTGTCACTGCATGAACAAGTCTGAGAACTGAGTGGAACTTATCTTTAGCAAAGGTGCCATAAACGTCACCTTACATGTCCCAGTTTGGGCTCTGCTGTGTGCAGAACCTGGATGGCAAAGCTCCACTGTAATCAATGGAGATCCAGTCAGGAGTCCAGAGTGATTCATCCCACTAGCACTATATTAATTATGCACAAAGGTCCTTCAGTAAAACAGGGAAAGCTGATTAGTAACACCAAGAGATTTTTAGGCAACCAGTCCTGAAACAGTTGCACATTTAGTCAGCTTAATTCCACCCATTATGTTCCTGGATAGGAACTGCTCTGTCATTGTTTTAACCTTAAAACTATTCCTAAATACTGACAAAGAGCCAAAATAGAACAGGCTGCCTTAAAATGATTGTGCAAGTGCTCCTAGACTGAAAACACACCCTGATACCACCTTAATTGCAACTGTTTTGGAAGAGAAGCAGCGGATTGTGCCTGGGCCACATTTAACAGATTATCTGCACAGTCACAAAGGTTACATGTTATTTCTTCAAATTTAAAGTCTGGAAATATAATCTAACTAAACGGAGTATATGATACAGCTGCAAAAGTTATTAAATACAACCGTTCACTGTAACACAATGTATCAGAAGACAATCCAGCAGCATTACTCACATCTTCACTGACAAATTTCTCATAAACACCACAGAGCTTGTCTCTCATTTCATACACATACTCTTCCACTGCATTCTTGGCATCATTCCTCTCTTTCTCCAGCTTGTCCTGCATTATCATCTTACCCTGTGAACAAGTAGTCAAATTAGTTGGTTAAATAGCTCATTATTTAACATTTACTACTGTGACACCTTGTTAGCAAAGGCTTAAGTTTGAAAAAGACTTGGCAATCCTGTGATTTACAGAACTGTTCTAACACAGCACATGAATAAAAAATCAAAACAGTATAGAACCACCTTGCTCCAGCTAAGGAACCTTCACCCTCTTGGGTCCCCTGCACCTCATAACTGTAGGTGATTTTGGAGGTTTCCTGAAGCACCACTGAACAGGAGGAATGTGTTCTGCATCCACAGGGCACTGCTGTTCAGTTCAGAATTCTACCTGCATGTTTTATTCCTTTTCATCTTTCCTTGAACATCTGTAACCTTGTTTAATGAACACCAACATTTCTGGAGACCAACTAGTAACATTTTTAGCTTGGAGAAGTAAGGGCTTACCTCATTCTCAATGAACAAGTTGAGCATATCTTTCCCTATCTGCCACACCAACTGGTTCTCAATGGGAAGGTCCACTGTGGTTGTCTTCACTTTGGCCTTCTTGGCTTGAGGTGGTTGATCCACCTTCTTGTCTTTCAGGTCAGCCTGAGAGGTCTGCATCAAAAAAATATATTCACAGTAAAAACAGCATCAGCAGTCAATTCAAGGTGACCAGTCAAGACTTGCATTAGAAAAACTGAGTTACAGTGCACCTCAATATTAGAATTAAACACTCCCTCAGCTGCTGAAGTCTGAGATAATTAATGCAACCACTGACCTTTTCTGGGCACTGCCTACATTCATGGGCCATGGTGCTCATAGTAGAACACTTTTCCAGTATTGAAGTTATTGAAAACTGGATGATTATTTCTTCCATGAACAGGAGAGTTCCCCCATATTATCAGTACCAGGTCACCTGACAGGTCTGCAGTTATCAGTGCCATTTATATCCGTTCTAAAGCTCTAATCACAATAGACTACCAGTGCACTGAAATAAAAGTTCAGCTTCCAGAACTATGACAAAGGCAGCAGATATGCTCACGCTCTGCATATTCTCAGGAATCTCATGAAAATAAGTCTCAAATGTTCATGTTACCTCCATTTCTTCAGACTCTGCCTTATTTTCAGGTTGGGTCTGCTGTTGTTCTTCAGCCTTTTGCTGCTCCTCATCTACCTGCATCTTCTGAAATTCAGAGATCCAATTTCACACATTAAACAAATGCAGATCACTGCACTGTTTCAGTTCCCAGGCTGATCCCTTCACTTAAACCCCTGAATGTTCTTTAGGGAAAAGAAACAGACTGAAAACTGAAGTAGGTCTCAAGACACAATTGAGAAACTCCCAGTCTTTGCTTAGGCAAGCAACAACTCCATGATTAACAATTTCATCCACACCCCACAGTCCCAAGTTCAAGGGATTTGTCCCTGGTGTAACATGCTGGAATTAATACTTAATCTCTTACTTCAGTTGCTGGACATGTCTACTACAGCATTACACAGTGTCAGACCCTTCCCAGCACTTGGCCAGTTGTGTTTCACCAGGATTCCAAGCAACTGAGAGGAATCAAGTCTGTTACCTCTTCCTCCTTGGCGTGCTGATCTGTCTCCATTGGCTCTTCGTTCTCATCAGATTTATGAACCTCCACTAAAGATGCGCTTGAAACGCTGAAGATGCCGTGGATATTTACTCTGACTTTAACTTTCACTTTGGAACTGGATCCATCCGTTTGAGGAGTGACCTTCTGAACCAAGAAGTGAGCTAAACAACGCCAGAGAGAAAACAAACAGGTTTGACAGAGGAAGTGCTGAAGGCACAGTAAAACCTGACTGGTGCTGACACAGCTCTCTGTGATGTGCTCGGGGGTATCAAATCCTACTCCAATCAGACAATCCAGTTTTTACTGAGCCAAGCTGGGACAGCTACTGGGAATTCTCTGAGGTATGCCATAAAGGCTGGTGTTACTTGTAACAGAGCAAAAGACTGCACAACTCTGTGTTCCCCCTTCAGGTTTGCTCCAACATTAGGATGCTCTTTTTGTCCATAAACTTCATGTTACTCCACTTATTTTACTGTAGATCCATTTGGAAACCTGTCTCTACAGAATCTGTAGTAGGATATACTTTCAAATTATGTAATTAGACAGGAAAGTCCTGAAACATGAAAAAGATTATTAGTGAAGTTGAAAGCTACAGAATAGTCCTAACCTATAGCAGGATCTGGGTAAGGCAGGTCCTTGGGGGAACTGTAATACGCCTCCAGAGTGAAGGGCTCCTTTCTGTAGAAAGTCAGGACCTTGGAAAACGGAGCAGGATGGTTCTTGGGAAAGACCTCACAGTCACTGCAAAAGAAAACAGAGCATCTGTTCAGTATGTGGGACAGTGCAGCTGGTAAGTTAACAATATGTTTTAAGATACTCTTATACCTTAAGGAAAAGCTTCCTTATGAAGTGAGAAAAGACTGTCCTGACCCGTCAGGTTAAGTAAGAACACCAGCCAAGCAAGAAGGGCCAAACTGCGACTTGACCTTGATTTTGTTTTCTACTGTTATTAACTTCAAAAGTATCAAAATTTGGAGTGTTAAACAGGCTGTGCTCTAAGGGTATTTACTTTCACTGTGCTGTTTAGCCCAGTCATCACCATTTAGTTTTAAGCTGCAACATGCAAAGAAGATTGAACTTTTTTTACCTCAACCCTTCCTCTGCCGGCGAATTCCATCGCAAAGAAATTGGATACGGTATCAAATCTGTGATAGAAAACTCTCTCACTTTGAAAGCCGGGGATAAAATAGCACACTGCAAAGCACAAGAGCCACGTTACAGACATTCAGACTTTGGATGAATAGTAATTTAATTCAGCAAGTAGCTATTTATGCTGCTTAATATGTAGATTTACTCTGGTTTAAGGGAGACGAATACTGATGGAATTTGGGACCTGCATAACAGGCACTGGAAGCTCTGAGTACCCTTCTTTCTGAGGCAGCTGTTACAATCTGCTCACTCTAAAAACGCAAACACATGAGTTTTATTTAAAATCATTGTGTTTGGTTTGATGCCATTTGTCTACTGAATTTTCAGTGCCAATGTAAGAAATCAGAAATTAAATTTAATTAGCTCTTTAGAGTACCAGGAGTTTTGTGTGCTAGAACACAAAGTCCTCTTTTTAAGCAGATCCCAACAGCCAGTTCACACCCCCGATGGAGCAGAGCTGTGAGCACATATCACAGATGAGAGCAAAAAGGTACATCCAAGAGATGGCAGCACCAGTAACTACAGAACATTTACTACTGCTTAAGCCACTCCACAGTGACCAAGTCCACCTCAGGACACAGATTTCCATTAGCTAGAAAATAAGCTTTCATTTAGACCCATGTCATTAAGCAGTTGCCACATCTCAATTTTATCAGTAGTGCTGTAAAAAACTAATTTTTCCTGTTTAACCCAGACATCCCAAAGGACTCTGGAAGAGACAACCTCAGATGACTTTTATCAGACTTCTGGTTCCCAGACAGCAGAAGCAAAGGACACATTTCAACAAGTTTCACTCTTCCACTGGTTTGGCTCAAACAGCACAGAGGCATCACTTAAAGCTGCTGTTCTCATTCTTACAACTGCTCTCCTGAAGCTTGTTTGCATCCATTCTACAAATACTCCTGCAGTACTTCTCATGTTACCTGTTAAATCTGGCTCAAACATTCATGGATTTCAATAAAAATACTGAGAACTAAAACAAACCACTTTTTACCTGCAGTGCACAACCTCGTGCCACAGCCTCATCTGCATTCAGAGTCGTACTGACTTCTTTGCCAAAAAACTTACTGATCTTCTCTTTTACAGCAGGAATCCTTGTGGTACCACCAACTATCTCTACTGCATAAATATCTTCCTTCTTTAACTCTAGAAATGAGTCAGATGATAGTTTTTATAAATTCAATGTTTCTGTTCTACATGAATACAATGACACTAAATAATAAACTAATAATAATAAACTAAAAGTTTTATTAGACCAACCATTACTTTAAGCTCGTACTCAAAGTTTCTAAGCAGTAAGAATTTCAGATCTTAGCTTGTGTGAAAAAGTTTGAATTTGTAAGTACTAAGCAAGAAACTGGTGCTTGTGCTAAATCCCTCTGTCCAGCCCCCAAAGGGAGTTGCAGGACAGCTGTGTCTCCTCTGCACTCACAACACAGTGCACACACACTTACTGGCCTGCTCCAGGACGCTGCGAAGGGGCGGCTCCACTCTCTCAAGGAGTTCCTCACACATCTCTAAAAACTTCCCTCTGTTGGAAGAAGCCAAACAAAGATTTAACACACCATAAGCAAATTGAAGGAATGCCACTTCGACTGTGTACCACAGGGTTTTCTCTCCCCCAGTTCTAGTTTTAAACTTCAGTATATTCTCCCACACAAAGCTGGTCCCAGTTGCACCATTCACCCTCCCTCCTAACTCAAGGCCACTGACCCGTCTCTGAACATTTCTGCAGCACTCCTGCACATGCTTCTCTCTGATTTCCCACCACTCTCCAGTCCAAACAGCTACTTGGTACCAGGTTTTTCCTGACTGAGGGGCACTCTAAAGGTTACCTATCTAAAGGTATAAACGTTACCTGTTCATCATTCCAGACACATCTATGTCATTCATGAAGCACTCGATGTTCATGGGCAGATCAGAGGCGTTGGCACTCATCAGTTTTTTCAGCCTCTCACACTCCTGGTACAGCCTCAGCAGTGCCCGGATCTTGGACTTTATGTCTAGTTTGTATTTCTTCCCAAATTCTTGGCAAAAGTATTCAACTAACACCTTATCAAACTTCCTGCCTCCAAGTGTTGTATCAAACGATGTAGCAAGAACCTTAAAGAAAAGGAACCTTTCAGTGATAGTAAAATATGCCAATACTCAGTGAAACCAATTAACAGTTAACATCAAAGCAGTGCTTTGTTTTAATTACAGTTCAACTCTAAATCAAAGCAAGGATCACAGCACTGCCATCTCAAATGCTAAACAGCAGCCCCAGCCCCCCACCCCCCTTCTTCTGCAATGAGGCAACAATTCCTTTAAAAAGGAATTTAGGAAGATAGTGCAAGGCTTAACAACACAATCTGTTCAGTAACTTGTGCTGGGAGCAGACCATGTGTTTCCAAATTCTGCTTAGCCACTGTCACTTTGAATCATATCCTGGTTTAATATTTGATGCCTCATGAAGTGGTGCATGCTTACACCAAGCTACAAATAAAACAGAAGAGAAAAAATTATATTAATTCCTGCAAACAGGTGCTCCTTTTTGATGGAGGAGTTATTTGCAGCCTATTTACCTCAGCTGATCCTGCTCCAGAAACACATGGGAACTTAAGTTTTAATGACTATTAATCAGTGAAGGATCATATCACACTCAATACACCCTCAGACTGGATTTGGGTTCTACACTAAGTGCGTTGCTGCCGAGCTCTCCAATCCAGACCCAAAAGTATCCCCTCTATACTGCCATGGTTTCCAAATTTAAAAGACAAATCTGAGAGAACAGGTTATGTTTCATCACTGAACTACTACAAAATCAGTGTTTTCAGAAGATTTCACTACCCCATGCTTTAAAATTTGTATGTTTTTCCAGCCAATGAAGAGGAAGTTACTGGAACTGCAAAGTTCAGAAGAGCCACTAAGAAATGTTGGTATTTGCTGGAAAGCAGTGCACACTCAGAGGTCACTTACTTGGCTTCCATTGGCAGCTTAATGTAACTAAAAATGTTTTTACTCTTCCATGTGGTTAAAAAATGTCTGTCACGCCTTCCTTACTCTAAGAATTCCTGCTTCAGTGCTGCATGACTGAAATAGAGTATTTTTTGGAAAGCAGCATGCAGTCAGATATGGTAATTTCTGAATAAACCATTTAATCCTGGTTTTTTATTCTTTGCCAAAGTCTGCTGATTAAGGCATATTTGCTTCCTCCACACACTGCTCAAAGCTCTCCAGGTT
The DNA here is from genome assembly GCA_013400695.1 of Neodrepanis coruscans. Classification (NCBI taxonomy): domain Eukaryota; kingdom Metazoa; phylum Chordata; class Aves; order Passeriformes; family Philepittidae; genus Neodrepanis; species Neodrepanis coruscans. The sequence continues at coordinate 7,484 of VYZS01100432.1, read as the reverse complement.
CCCTGCCCTACTTTTCGCTCCAGACAAAGTGCAATTTTAAGAACATGAATTAAGCTGTCTGGACACACTTCTGTGAAGCCAGGCAGGCTTGCCTGCCACAGCCTATGGATGTGCTGATGAATGTTCTGCAGGTAATTAAAATGAACGTGTAACAGATTGTTTACTTTCAGTTTGCCTTTGTTGAATGCACAAACAGAAACTTGATATGCAGAATGCCCCATATCCACAAAAACAACGTTCCGTGGCTTCTCTTCCAAGGCAGGCAGGTCTTGCTTATAGATCCCATATGCAAGGGCAACTACAGAAACAGAAGCAGAGTCAGGACATTCATTTTTTAGTTCATCAAGAAATAAACAGCACATCAGTAAACAGCATTAGTATTTCACTGTAATTCTTGACCTACAGACATTTATCTTATTAAATAAAATTCCCAAAGCTAAAGAAAACATGAAAGAACATTGAACAGTATCAGCCCTTCCTTCAGCTGCATTAGAACAGATATTCAAGAAATATCTTTATCCTCTGCAAAGCAATGAAAAAACAGACCAGAGCTTAAGAAACTTTATGATTGATTCATCTACTTTAAGTTTATAAAACCAGCTGTAATTCCAGAGAACAAAGACCACTGGTAGAGAAGAAGCCCTTTTATCTAATGCAACTACCACACAGTGAGGGAGAGGAAGGAGTTACCTGCAGTTGTTTCATTTATTAGTCTCAGACAGTTGAGACCAGCAATCTGTGTAGCATCCATCACAGATCTCCTTTCTGCATCTGTGTAGAAACAAGGAACCTGCAAGGAGATCAGAGCCAATACTGACATTTACTAAAGCAAACTTCAGTAAATGAATGTGGACAGTGAGCTGGCAGAGCACAGCTGAGGCACTGTTCAAATTCAGTGTTCACTTCAGTTGCAATAGAGAAAAAGGAAAAAAAAAGTATTACATGAACACAAAGTTACTTATTGTGAATTTTTCTGTTCCAAATCACAAGCCACTCACTTCTGGAGCAAATAACCAGAAATAGGTAACAAATACTATTTATGCTGCTTATTAGCAGCATAAACAAGATCATTAACGAAGTAAGTCTAGTTATGAAGAAGAGATGCAAGATTCAGTTTAACCAGCAAAGACAAGATACCTGGATATTCAAATTTAATGGGCAATTTCATCACATTTAATACTGCAATCATTTCAGTTTGACAGCAAATAAGTCTTACATATTTTGTTGTCTCACATACTTACAGAAACAACACAGTCAACCACGGGCTTCTTAAGCGCATTCTCAGCGGTCTCCTTTAGCTTGGTAAGAAGCATTCCTGTCACCTGCTCAATAGTAAAGTTTCTTTCTTCTTCCATATACATGGCCTTCAAATAAAAATTGTGCACACATTACTCTGCAGTAGAACCCATGCACCATCCCCATTATCAGCCTTTCATTCCCTATTAAGACTTTCCATTCAAACAGGAAAAGAAACAACAGCGAGCAGATTCAAAATAAAGAGAGAAAAGGAAACTTTATCAGTTTCCTCCTCTGGCTCCTTCTCAAACATGCCAGACTTACCTTGATGCCAGTTGAGCCTGTTGGCAGCTGGACAAGTTCATAGGCAAGGCTTGCTTTTTCAGCTTGAACAAAGGGATCTGAGAATGCACGACCATGAAATCTTTTAAAACTTTGTACTGTATTCTTTGCATTTGAAATAACCTAGAGGAAAAGAAACCTTTAATACAACGTGGCAGGGCAACATCTGAATTTCAAACAGAAGACAGAGTTTTGTTCTCACGCTTCAATCCCCAGAATATTTTTGGCATTTGTATCTTAAAAATACCAGGGCAGGTGCTGGGAGGCAAATTCCTTCTGGCTGCTCAGGGAACCTACAGGAATTTGAGACGTAAAATAAAATGTATGCTAAAAGCTGAGCCAAGAGTCTATGAAATACTGATTACAGGAGCACTCAGTTTTCATAGTGAATTGTTATCAAGGCCTCTTCCCCATTTGCATATTTCCTACCCCTACCTTTCTATCACACTGCAGGCAGTGATTTCCCAAACACAACAAGCACATGGATGTGAACTCCAGCTCAGGCTCATCACGTGCACATGACAATCAACACAGATATTCTCACAAAACAGCTCAAGGACCTTGGCATGAAGCTTTAAAAAGTCAGGAGGGCCCCAAGATGATAATGTCAACTTGATTTAACTGACAAGAGGTAGATTGTCTTGTATTAACAGCACAGATCAACTCAAAAGGAGAAGTGGAAAATCATCACAGCTTGTTTCATGGAGAGCAAGTAAACTGAATTCTGTCACTGACATCAAAGCGAGGCACATACTGCAACCACAGTAACGGAGAGCAGAGAAGCACCGTGCCAGACAGCATTTACCTGGGATCTGTTTCAGTCAGGTGTCTATTTCCTAAGTAACCTGGGTTTGATGTTCTCTAGGTTTAGTTTCTGCAGGACATACCTCATCTCTACTGAGCTCTGCACCAATGGGTTTCATTAACCTAAGCAGACACTCAATTCCAGAAAAAACAGCTGTGTTTGGTTCTAGTACAGTTGTGCTGTTCTTGAATAACATGGTTGTGTCCAGGGGGTTTTGTATTCTAGATAATGAATCTTCATGCATCTCTAGGCTTTTAAGGCTAAGAGAAACCAACTGTTTGACTAGTCACTCCCTGTAGAAGACTTGAAAAAAATAAATCATCTTTTATAGGGATTTCACAGCAACATAAGATATGAGACAGCAGGACCCGAGTATCACAACCAAGACAAATCAGCTTAACTTCTCAGCCCTGAAATCCCATTTACCTGCCTACAGCAACAGAAACTCAAACTATGGCCAAGAACACCTAAGAGGTGTAATTTAGATTGTAATTCAACCACAAAGAGCCAAGAAAGCTGTATTTATTTACACTCAAGTATGCCCCTTTTCTGCCCAAATCCTGCCCTTAATGGAATCCTATAGAATGCAGACACATAATTAAAAGCCATCATAATGTAGAGAAACTAGCAGAAGCTAAGGCAGGGTGAAACACCACTGCTTATCTTCAGAATTTACATTTGCAAGCCATAAAAAAAAATAATTAGTATTTATCAGAACTTCTGAAGAGGCACAATTTCTGTTGCACATGTCATTACGCGCAAGGACCAACCCTGAGATTTCTATCCCAGGCACAAAGCAGCAGCACACGCTCAACAGCTGAAGGAAGCTCAGCTGTTCATCAGCTCAGAGACATCTGTTATCTGCACTGATAAAACCCACAGCCTGCTGACTCCTGGCCACTGAAGCTGCTTCCCCCACACCACGGGCTCACCTGGCTTTTGGCTGCAGCACCAATGGAGCGATTCTTGGGGCCAAAGGATATACAGGATCTGCAAGGAGAAGGGAGAGTTCAGTCAGTGACTGGTATAGTTCTGCTGCACATCCTTGTGGGAGAAAGTGTTGATATTGTTTAGAATATCACTGGTCCAATTAGTATTATTTGGTCCATTAAGAAAGTTGCTGACTCACTGCAACATATGAATGGAGTGTTCTGTGGATTCTGGAAAAACCAGGTACTCTAATTCCAGTTAAAACAGCAGTGCTCCTCACTGTGGAACAACACTGACACAAACCTCCTCATGCTCATTCAAGGTTTCCATCTAAGCACTAATTGGGCAGAGAGCCTCCATCTCAGTAACTACCTGTGCATCTGAGCCACCCACAGGTAAGGTGGCTGCTACTAACACAGGAAACATTCAACTGGTGAGAGGACAAAGAGGAGGTAAATCACATACTAAGGCAACCATTCCTACATGTCTGTACCAGATGCTAAATAAGCTTCCAGTTTTAAGGCAAACCCTTCAAGGGCAGAAGACAAAACCTGCAGAGAGGGATTGGTGTTCTACAGTTTCACAGGAACCCACTGAAATAATGTGAGTTACAGGAAGAAAAACCCCACTTCACCCCCCCACTGCTGAGTGGCAGCTGCAGTTCTGAATAAAGAAATCCCCAGTTTTGGAGAAATTCCTAAGCCGATTAAGCCTCTTGATTTGCATATTTAACAAACTGTAGGAGCCCTAACAAAATGAAACCCAGCCCTCTAATCCCAGTTCCTCATAGCACTGAGATGAACTTACTGGGGGGAAACCTGCTATTATGCAAGTAGATCTTTCCAACTCACATCCTGAGTGTCATTAAGCTGCTCTCCACATGCAGCAGGTCAAGAATCTGCTTTACAGCAGGTGATACCATGGGGCTGCCAAAAAAACCACCTTCCAGCTCAGCCTGAGGTTTGGAATTGGGTGTTCCAAGCAGAAACTGTCAAAACCAGAACTGAAGACTGGGGTGATGTAATTGCATTGGGTTTGTATCTTCTTACAATTTATTAATAATGGAATAAATGAAACAAGGCCCACCCTAAAGCATATGTTGCAACAGAATCACCATTTCTGAATAAATCTGGTTTTGTTTGAAACAACGATTCAACAAATTAAAAAAAGCAAGGAGTTTGTGCTCTGCAGACCCCCAGACCCACACCCAGAGCAGGGGAGGTGAAACCCAAGGAGCCCCAGGCAGGAGCTGGTTATTACTTCACTCTCATCTCCAGAAAGGAATGAAGACATGAATTGTTGCCTTTCTCTTGGACAAAAGAAAATACAGAAAATACTTCTCTGCTACATTCCCAAACCAACAGCCCCTCAGCAACACAAATGCACCGATTTGGGTGAGAGCCCTGGGGAGCCAGGCAGAGACCCAGCACAGAGGAGACTCCACGTGGGGAAAGGGAAGGAGGGAAGGAGAGTTTTCAGACATTCTCATTCCTCAAATTGGTTTCAGAGGAACCGGAGTTAACTCATTAAATACAAATTATGCTATTACACTATTTCTGGAAGGTGAATAAGTAACCACTGCATTTTAAGCAGAAACAACCACAGCGAAGGTCATCAGAGGTGTAATGGAACAACTTCAGAAAGGCACAATGTGCCTCAGAGCCCTGCAGGCAGCACCTCACCCCCTGCCCCTCCTGGGGATTCCTGCCCCCCCAGAGTTCACTGACAACCAGCACCAGCTCCAGGGGCTCAGTCACAAGGGGCTCATTTAATCTAAGGCCCTTTATCCTTATGGAAATGATTAAACTATCTCATTTTTTCCTCTCAGTTTTCACCACCTTTCTCTCCACCACTTCCCCATATTCAAAGACAAAAGTGTTTTTCAAAGCTTTAGGATGTACAAGTTCAAGTTTTACAGGATTGTGGAAGAATCTGAGTACCAGAACTGGAAGCAGGTTCTGTCAGAGTGTCCTCTGTGCCACTAAACTCAGCCTATTTTAACAGTACAAATTATTACAATAACACATATCCACTAATCCTTCCCAAAACCTGAGTGTCACCATTGAACACAAAGGGTTTGACCCCTCCCAATTCCTGGGGAAACCTGTCACAGCTCCCACCCTACAAACTGCTCAGCACTGACTTTGTGAATCAGGTTTCTGTTCCCAAGACTCTCAAAAATCACTCAGAACTTCTCTCAACAGAAGGGTTTGTTTGTAGAATGGTTTTCTCAGGCCAAGTCCTGCTAAACCCCCTCATTTTCACTCTGCTCGTTTCATTCAATTTCCCTTCAGCCTCCCAGACCTGAATTACTTTGTGTCAGATGTTTTACTTTGCTCCTCGCTGTCAGTGAGGGAGATTTGAGACTCACACCTCAAAAACATACAATGTCCATTTATCAGCACAACTTGGACTCCCTGAGGGCCAAACACCTGGAGCTGTCAGAGCACAGCTCTGAGATTCTCTAAAGCTTTCCCAGCACATCCCACCTTCGAACTTCCATGTTACTGAGAACACTGAAGGGATTCCTGGACACTTGGGCACAAGTGCTGAATTCAGAATTTCCTCCTCCATTTATTCACTGCCCAGAGAGAAGAACAAACAGTGAGTTCCTGTCCAGTGAGAACCAAGGTCCTTCTCTGCCTCTGGGCTTCTGGACCCCAAATATCCACACAATGCAATAGTCTCACCCAGACAACAATTCACTTCAACATCTGCTTAAATAAAGCCATATCACAACTCAGGATAAGCTGCAGAAACTCTTCTAGGACAGCCTTCCCAACAGTTCTCCTCCAGCTTTGATGCACTGGATGTTCTTTTTCCACCCCCATTTTGCTATTTATTTGTTGAAGAATTTTACCTCAGTTCCCCCATTCTTAGGGGGTTTTATTAAACAGAGGCAATGCAAACTCTCCTTGAGAAATGTACTGGGAGGGCTCATCATATAAACAGGGTTTGAATGTAGTGATCACACTGAATCATGAAATCACAGAGGGGTTTAGGTTGGAAAAGACCTTAAAGACGACACAATTCCACCCCCTGCCACGGGCAGGGACACAGGGACACCTCCCACTGTCCCAGGCTGCTCCAACCTGCCCTTGGACACTCCAGGGATGGGGCAGCCGCAGCTCCTCTGGGCAGCCTGTGCCCGAGCCTCCCCACCGTCAGGGGGAGAATTTCTTAATACATTCAACCTAAATCTCCCTTCCGTCACTTTGAACCTTATCCCATCACCGCGACGAAAAGCCCCCTCCGGCTTTCCCGCAGTTCCCTCAGCCACTGGAAGGTGCTCTGAGGTCTCCACATCCCCTTTTCTCCTCCAGCTCCAACTCTCCAGCCTTTCTCCTGCTGAAGGATCTCCCCGCGCTCAGCTCCCTGTACGAGCCTCCAGCTCCCTTCCAACCCCTAAACACGCCGTGATTCCACAAAACACAGCGGGAGCCCCGCAGCCCCTCCGCGCTCACCCCGCTCACCCCCGACCACTTCCCACCTTCGCCCCTCACGGCCCCGCCGCTTCCCTCCCTCCCGGCCCCGCCACGCCGGGCGCCTTCCCGCCGCCTCAGCGCGGCTCGCCCCGGCTCACTCACGGCGTGCTGCGGTCGCTGTACTCGTTGGCGACGGTCTCGATGCCGCCGGCGCGGGCCACGGCCACGTAGCAGCTCTGGAAGCCCAGGTCGATGCCCACCACGGACATGGCGGCGGCGCTGAGGGGGGAGCGCGGCCACCGCAATTCTCGAAAGATCCCGTCGGGCCGCGGCCGCGCCGGCGCTGGGGCCGGCCCAGATCTCGCGAGAGCGCGGGAAGCGCGCGGGGGGCTGAGGGGGCGGGGGGAGCGCTGAGGGCGCTGAGGGGGAGGTGGTTCCGTGCCGGCAGAAAAGGGGGTTTCTTGGAAAAATATCCCAGGAATGGCGAGGGAAAAGGGGGTGAAGTCACGGGTTGGAGGCGCTGAGTTGTGTTTGCTTTGGGTGCGAGGCTGTTGGTGCCACGGAAAAGCCGTTTAGTGAAACTTTTTTCCTTCCCCCCCCCCCCGCTATATTGTAACGGTTTGAGGGGTACAGATGGGGGTGAATGGAAAGGGGTCGCCGTGAGATTTGATGATAATAAAATTACAGTTTCTAGAAACACAAGTTTTGGCAGAAAAGTACTCAAAAACTACCTCCAGAGTAATTGC
>VYZS01100429.1:7049-20794 GCA_013400695.1 Neodrepanis coruscans | reverse complement strand
CAGAATTCCCTTTTCTCTTTCTTTGAATAAACTCCAATGAGAACAGAATTAAGCTAGAGAAGGCTGGTTGGAGACTTCCCTAAACACTTGTGAAGAGTTTGCTTCCAGTTGGATCTCAGTTCTGGCCAAAGCTTCATTCACCTCATAGGGCTGAAGATATTTATCACAGCTGAGCTTTGCCATTGTATTTCCCTGGTGGTTCTGGTCAGGATACAAGGAGAAAAAAGAAAAATGAAAAAAAAAAGATTTTTGAGTTATGGAATTGTTTGGGTTGAAAAAGACCTTAAAAATTATCTCATTTGAGCCCCTGCCATGAGCAGGGATACCTCCCACTATCCCAGATTGCTCCAAGCCCCATCCAAAACCTGGCCTTGGACACTTCCAGGGATGGGGGAGCCACAGCTTCTTTGGGCAACCTGTGCCAGGGCCTCCCCACCCTCACAGCCAAGGTTTTCTTCCTAATATCTAATCTAACCCTTTCCTCTGTCACTTCATAGCCATTCCCCCCTGTCCTACCCACAGGGTACCACTTTCCACTCTGCCCACAAATGTTTTCCTGAATGTCAGGATTAAAAACAACTAAAAGTTCTTCCTGTCAAGCTCCATTTCTCTGTATTGCTGTTGATTATTTGGGCTTAGCTAACCCTGGCAAATATTAGGATGTGGGCAAACATGGCCAAGGGAGATGTGTTGTCCTATTGCCTTTCTGTGGCATTTGTGGTAAGCTGATCACAGCCCAAGAAGGAACTGCTTTTCAGGGTCAGCAGCAGTATTGAATGTCTAACTCACGTGTGATCCCTTGAATGACATCTGAATCAGCTTAGAAACATGAGCATGGGAAGCCTGGGGAACCTGTGGCCATATTTCCCCTGCCTAGAACAGGACAGAATGATCACCATCAACTAACTGCCCCTTTCCACAGGACCAAATTTGCTCCAGGCACCTCCAACAACAAAAGGGTTTCTGCAAAGTGAAGATACACAAAAGTCCTGCTACAGTCCCCTGAAGAAGGGCTGGAGAAGAACTGAGTTCAAAGACTATAAGGAAAGGTGATCTTTCATTCNAGTTCAAAGACTATAAGGAAAGGTGATCTTTCATTCTGTGGTTGGTCTGTCTCCTCCACATCCTCTGTTTTAAGAGCAACTGTGAATTTATTGCTGCAGACACAGTTTCAATCTGTCCACAAAGCACTACAGATTGGTGTCTTCTGGTTGTGTTTGATAACCCTGGTTACTCTGTCCTGGAAAGGATTTTCAGAACACAAATGAGTTGAGTGGGACACAAGTAACACTCTCAGCATTTCATAGGGAGTCACATTATTTTGGTGTCTGATATTCCATAATTACACAGGGGTAATGCTGCAGCAGTGTGAACTGTGAGGTATGGGGTTTATTTTTGAGATTTAATAGGAGAAAATATTTAATATGAGGAAACGTGAAGACTAATAGATACGGATCAGTGGGATTTTTTGGGTTTGAATGCCTAACAAATCAGTAGTTCTGTTACGTTTTAATAGACTAGGTAACAATATTGAATGCTGAAAATCTATCAAATTATTTTTATCAGGAAGCAGAATACCTGCTGAAGTATCTTGGGGATCTCATGTTAGCTTAATTCCTACTAATAGACTGAAGTGAGGTACGTGGAGCTGACTAATTTAAAGCTGAAAGTGATTGTTATCTAGTACGGAATGATACATTTTTCAGAAACTTTTTAGAACTATGTTTTGTGCTTTCTTTTTAATTGAACAAATGGTGCTATGAGATGGTCAGAAATCTTACCTAGTATACATAGTATTTGGTCAGTGCAAATACTGAGGATTCTGTATTTGAAGTACTTTTTAAAATTTTATTAGGATTCCAATAGCGAAGGAGAAATAGAAGANTTCTATTCTATTCTATTCTATTCTATTCTATTCTATTCTATTCTATTCTATTCTATTCTATTCTATTCTATTCTATTCTTATTCTTATTCTATTTTCTTATTCTTATTCTTTTCTGTTTGCTGCAAAAAAGTCTTTCTAAAGAAAAACTTCACCAAATTTTGTCTTTCCACACTACAGACTTCCATGGTTCAGCTGCTGGTTTTTAAGGGTTGCAGCCATCTGTGAATGAAGGTCCAGAGACCCCAGAGGCAGTGAACACTTAAAATCATAGAATCATAGAACCAATAATGCTGGAAAAGACCTCCAAGATAATAAAGTCCAACCTTCAACTAAATATCACCATTCCCACTAAACCAACCTGTAAACTTTGCATTCTTACTCATCCCCACTGTGACTCACAACACTGAGGACAAATTTTGGCTCTGGATCTCTAAGCTGAGCCTGTTGATTTTTTCTCTAAGGTGTTTATTGGTGTCTTTAACTCCAAGGAATCACATTAACAGGAGGACTCAGAGTTTGAGTCATACAGAGGTGCTCAGAGCTCCTGTGTGTGTGAGGTTTTGAGCTCAGCAAGATAAATATACTTTGTCCATCTGAGAATTCTCTTAGGTCTTGGTCAACTGCTGTGTTTCACTTAATTCTTACTTAGGGGGATCTCTGGTCCATGGAGTGTGTCATTCCTTTCTTCACAAAATGCCTTGCACTGTGATCTAAATGTTTGCTTGCAGGGACTGCTATAAAACAACCAGTGTGCAGGAGTTCGCTTTACTCCACACCAAATCCCAATGAGGAAAAGGTGTTAAACCCTCAATTGTATTTTCTTAGGTTCCAAGTTCACTTTTTCAGGAATTATTGACATTGCTGAGACTTGTGCTGAGCTCCCAGCTAACACTGCCAGTGCCTTCAAATCCCAGTGGGAAACATCCTTATGTATTTCTGCTGGTGCCTGTTGCAGGTACCTGATCTAATTTTAAGGCTCAGACTGAAATGTTGTACCACTGGAACATTCTGATCAGAAAATTTTCTTTATTAGCAGAAGTTTGGGGTGAAAAAAAGTCCTGAGTGTTCCAGTGCACATTCTATACCCCCAGAGAAACAGAATAACCTTAACCTGATGGTCCATTTGGTGTGTTTGATCCATATTAGAATGACATGAAATGGAACAGGTCTTTTTTGATGCCCTCCACACACCTCCCTCACTTCTCTGTCCCTTCAAGGTTATGAGGAGCCCCTGACACTGTTACAGCCCAAAAATGAAAGACCAAAGTGAGCAGTGAAAACCAGACAGGGACCAGAATAGGAGAGGCTGGATGGGGCTTGGAGAAACTTGGTTTAGTGGAAAGTGTCCCTGCCCATGGCAGGGGGGTGGAAAAAGATGATCTTTAAGGTCCCTTCCAACCCAAACAATCCCTGACTGGAAGATCTGTCCCATTTGTAGATCTGTGGCCACTTTCAAGACAGTGATCTGAGGAATACAGAAGAAATAATTTCCCAAATGACTACGATCCTCAACCCACTGAAATTCTCAATGCACTTCTCCCTGAGTTATTGCCTGTTTTACAGAGCTTCCATATAAATGGTTCTTTTTGCTTTTCTGAATTAAAATAAGCTTCATACGAGCCAGGTTTCATTACTTTGTTTATCCTTTCAAAACACTTGTGTGTCTCAAACTCACAAAACATGTCTGATTTTGTTTGGAGATGATTTTTACCTCCCATGAAATAAGTAAGGGAACATTCAGTTTGATTGCACTCATTTATTTGCCTATTAGTCTGTTTGTAGCTGTAATAAGAAAGCAAATGATTCCACTGTATATTTTATTTATGTGATTTGTCTGAATAGTAAACTGCAGAGCCTGACTCAAATGCTAAAAATTATGGAGTTGTGGCATCCAAAGTCCTAATTGGAAGCATTATATTTGCAAGCTGCAGAGGTTTAGATGAAGAATCTAAACTTCCTTCTCCTCCTCTCATTGCATTCAAAGTTTGGAGTTGCTCCAATCCATGCAGAATATCTTTATCCACCCTTATCCACCCTGACACCTTATCAACCCCAAAGCAGTTGGGATCCATCAAAAATGGAGAAATAGAGAAAAGAATGGGAGGGATGAAACACTTGTCCCATGAGAAAGGGGTGAAAGAGCTGGAGTTGTTCAGCCTGGAGAAGGGAAGGATCTGGGGAGAGCTTAGAACACCTTCCAGTGCCCAAAGGGGCTCCAATAGAACTGGAGGGGGACTCTGGACAAGGGGTAATGGTTTTAAGCTGGATTGATTTAGCCAAAGTATAAAGAGAATTTTTTTACTGTGAAAGTGGTGAAACACTGGCACAAGTTGCCCAGCGAGGTTTTGGATGCCCCATGCCTGGAAACATCGAAGGTCATGTTGGATGGGGCTTGGAACAACCTGATCTGGTTGAAGGTGTCCCTGCTCTTGTCCCCAAACTATTCTATAACTCCTTGATTCTGTGGTTCTAAATAAACCACATTTTATTGCTCTGCAGTGCCTCATGTTGCTGCCTCCAGTTTGACAACCTTATAATTCATTGGTTTGTGAACCAACCCTGTTGTACAGGATCTGAAATTGGAGCAGTGGCAAAGCACCTCCAGTTTAACAATCCTGTGATTCAATATCCAGGTGATTGTCCTGTACCACGTTAGTCTTCAATGCAGCATCACTTTCAGGATCCCTCCTTTCTTCAGACCAGCCTGTAAAGTGTGATTAAATTTTCCCATTTATTGTGATTAATGAAAACCAGCACGTTTTGCAATAGTTTTCCTCCCAGCCACGTTTCCCCTCCTGTGTTACAGGCTGGTGCATTTGTTGCCTGCATCAGGGGAATAAGTTGTTGAGGAGTTTTTAGGAACAGGTTATATCCTGCCAGTGTTGGAAGTAAAAATGAGCCTGGATTGTTATTTTTGAAGCAATGTTCTTTTTGTGAGTGTTCCTCAGGATGCAGACAGCAGATCCATTTCTTAATTGTTTCTGTGTCCTGCTACGTGCAAGATGCTTTAAAAAGTCCTTTATTAGTATAAATGAGGGAAAAAAATCCTGGCTCATAGTTCCCTAAAACCTCTGCCTTGATGAGTCAGTGTGTTTCTTCCTTCCACCTCCAAGCAATTATTTTGATCTAAGGCACAGCACTGATGAATCAGATGGTTCCTTTTAGTTATAGAGAAATAACTTGCAAAGTTTTAAGGAAACAAATTACTTAGACCTGAACTTCATATTAAATAGAAGAAAAAAGCTTGTAAACAGGGCATGGCATGAGTGGCTCAGGCCAAAAATGAAATGTTTTTTATTTGACTCCCCAAATCCCCTCAACATTCAGAAATTAAAAAATTAATGCAAATGGAAATGGAAGTTAAACTGCTGACCTAGATATCTAATGCCATGGTGGAAGGAAATACTTAATTTGAATATTAAATAACAATTAAGGAAATGAAGCTGTTTCTTGGGAGGGTTTGTGAAGATCTCAGCTTTGGATCGAACTCACAGAATTAGTGCTGTCCCTGTTCACCTGAGCCCCAGGTATTGATAGCTCATATCAGGACTTCAGTGCAGAAACTTTGGGGCTTGTTTATGGTGGAAGTTACATTTTTGCACATCCTTTATTTTCAGGCCCAGCCTTTTCTTTCTGCTTCTCTGGGTGGGAAACTTCTGAGTTTATAGACTTTGTGTACAGATGTCCCTGAGATGGAAAGCACAACAAATGGATTCAATAAAAGCCCCAACCTCCCATTGTTGGCACAATTCCCTCCTGAAAACTCATTTTAGGACTTATAATATCCTGTACTGCTCTGAATATCCTAATTAGATTTCCTCTACCTAAAGGCAGCCTAGGAGACAATCACATTTATATTGGATGAGATCAATCCCATGCTGTTGTTGTTTTGTTTTTTTTTTGTACTCTTTTATTTGATATTAATTGTTGTATTATTTTTATATCTATTTTTTTTTAGTAAGTTACGAGGTAGAAACAAACTTTTGTTTTCTGGGTTTGCACAGACCCTCAGTCCCAAAATAGCAACTCTGAACCTCAAATCCATAGTTTGGAGGCTGTTGTTCCTCAATGAAAGCTTTAACTAAAGGTCACACAGACTCCAAGTCCTGAGCTCCTTGTGGCTGAGGTTGTGCTGTTGCTGGTGTCTTCTTATATCTTAAGACTGCCAGGCAGATAAATTTGGAATTCTGTATTCAGGTGGAAGTGGAGAGGAACCTGCACTGGGCATCATTCACCCATAACTCATTTCAAAAGTGTAACTTGTGCCTCTACGGCACAAGAAGTAAAATGAACTGAGAAGGCTGAACCTGCNGTTTTTAGGAACAGGTTATATCCTGCCAGTGTTGGAAGTAAAAATGAGCCTGGATTGTTATTTTTGAAGCAATGTTCTTTTTGTGAGTGTTCCTCAGGATGCAGACAGCAGATCCATTTCTTAATTGTTTCTGTGTCCTGCTACGTGCAAGATGCTTTAAAAAGTCCTTTATTAGTATAAATGAGGGAAAAAAATCCTGGCTCATAGTTCCCTAAAACCTCTGCCTTGATGAGTCAGTGTGTTTCTTCCTTCCACCTCCAAGCAATTATTTTGATCTAAGGCACAGCACTGATGAATCAGATGGTTCCTTTTAGTTATAGAGAAATAACTCGCAAAGTTTTAAGGAAACAAATTACTTAGACCTGAACTTCATATTAAATAGAAGAAAAAAGCTTGTAAACAGGGCATGGCATGAGTGGCTCAGGCCAAAAATGAAATGTTTTTTATTTGACTCCCCAAATCCCCTCAACATTCAGAAATTAAAAAATTAATGCAAATGGAAATGGAAGTTAAACTGCTGACCTAGATATCTAATGCCATGGTGGAAGGAAATACTTAATTTGAATATTAAATAACAATTAAGGAAATGAAGCTGTTTCTTGGGAGGGTTTGTGAAGATCTCAGCTTTGGATTGAACTCACAGAATTAGTGCTGTGCCTGGGAACAGACCACATTCACCTGAGCCCCAGGTATTGACAGCTCATATCAGGACTCCAGTGCAGAAACTTTGGGGCTTGTTTATGGTGGAAGTTACATTTTTGCACATCCTTTATTTTCAGGCCCAGCCTTTTCTTTCTGCTTCTCTGGGTGGGAAACTTCTGAGTNGTTGTTCCTCAATGAAAGCTTTAACTAAAGGTCACACAGACTCCAAGTCCTGAGCTCCTTGTGGCTGAGGTTGTGCTGTTGCTGGTGTCTTCTTATATCTTAAGACTGCCAGGCAGATAAATTTGGAATTCTGTATTCAGGTGGAAGTGGAGAGGAACCTGCACTGGGCATCATTCACCCATAACTCATTTCAAAAGTGTAACTTGTGCCTCTACGGCACAAGAAGTAAAATGAACTGAGAAGGCTGAACCTGCTCTTCCACAGTTCCTTCCTTCCCCAGAGTAACCACAGAAGTGTTTCAGAGAAGGAAATTGCTGCCTCATTTTTCCAGACAGATAATAAGTCTGAAAGTTCTCTCTCGCAGGTGCTGACAAGGCAATAAATAAAAATAACAAAAGAAAAGAGAAGAATCCCAAAGCTCCAGGGTTTGTTTTGCTGTGTGTTTGCCTGTTCTCCTTGTAGCATCAGAAGATGAGGAGATCTGGTCTTTGGGACAGCCTGGGGGTGGGGGTGTCACATCTCCCAGTGCTCCACCAGTGACATCTACTGGTTGACATCACCCCCAGCATCCCACAGCGGGGTGGGATCGCAGGGTGGTCCTGGACCGTGTCCAGGGTGGCACCGGAGAGAAGAGGAGCCATGGGAAGGGTTTGCTCAGCTATGAAACCCTCAGAATCATTTTGACCAGCACCATCCCTGGCTGGTGGCCAAATCATGAGTCGTTTCATTACTGATTAATGCACAAAAGGGCACAGAGCACTTGCCTGTGGGCACAACTGCCCTGGTGAATGTCAGATACATCTGATTTAGGGCTGTGGTGTCTCCTGAGTTAGTGAAGTCCTGGGATCAGCTCAATCTTCAGATCCATGGGCTTATTTTATCTATTCTCTGAGGTAAAATTATTGTGCAAGTTGGTGCTTTTATGACTCTTGCAAAAGGGAAAACTTTTGACTGCTGGTTTGGGACAATGATAACTGTGTGACCACTGAGTGAAATGCATCCAATGCTATTCAAACAGCTGTCATGCAGCTTCCAAAAAGATTCCCATTGCATAACTTCTAGTAAATTAATGTTTAGTCATAACTATGGGATCAGTAAACACCTACAGAAAACACAAAGAATGCCTTGGAAAGAAGAGTTTCTGAGTGTTTGCACACAGTGATGTTTTATATTTGCCTCTGGTAGTGAGTTAAACTCATCATCATTAAACCTCAGTCATCATTAGTATTTGATGGAATCCTTCCTCCAAAACAAACACCAAATAAAATGACAAACACCAAACTGAATTCTGCAGTTCAACCGTGGTGGTCCCCTTTAGCATTCCCTGTTTGCAAACTTTACTCAACATCCAGTCCCTGTTTGAGAGGGTTGTTTGTTTGAAGCCATTGAACCGTGGAAGACAGGCAACACTTCATGTCTTAACAGACAGACAAAAATAAAACAGGCTGTGTCAAACCCTGACAAGTAATGGTGTTTCTACCTTTTATATTTTAACATCCCATGTCTTGGCCAGATAGAAGTGATGGTCAAGTAACTGGTCAAAGACCTTTTTTTTTTTCAAAGCTATTCTACTACCCAAATCTCGGTTTGGCTTCTATTTGTGCAAATCATGGAAACACAGAATTACAGAATATCCTGAGTTGAAAGGCACCCACAAGGATCATGGAAATCAAACATTTGGCCCTGCACAGGGCACCCCAACAATCCCATCATGTGCCTGAGGGGATCATCCTGGAGCTCTGGCAGCCTTGGTGCTGTGACCATTCCCTGGGGAGCCTGTTCAGTGCCCAACCACCCTCTGGAGCAGGAACCTTTTCCTGAGATCCAACCTAAGCCTCTCCTGATACAACTTCAGGCCATTCCCCTGTTACTGGTCACTAGAAAATGGTTTCTTTTTGGTTTAGGGTTCTGTTTTTCAAGTCAACTCTTTCTGTGAACCCAGTCCTGGCTGTGAGGGAATGTTCTTCCCTGGATACCAGGTATGAGGAACCCTTGCCATTGATTCCAGGTGCTTAATGCACATGGGATTATTTCATAAGCCAATGGAAATTATGATCACAGAATTACAGAATGGTGTAAGTTGGAAGGGACCTTAAAGATCATCTCATTGCAACCCCCCTGCCATGGGCAGGGACACCTCCCACTGTCCCAGGTGGCTCCAACCTGGCCTTGGACACTTCCAGGGATGGGGCAGCCACAGCTTCTCTGGGCAACCTGTGCCAGGGCCTCCCCACCCTTAGGAAATGAGACCCTTTTTTCATTTGTTGTAAATAAGAAAAATGAGCTTTGTAAGTGAGATAATTGTCCTTCCACCTGTAGTGAAAATACACTTTTCTACAGCCTTTTTCCTATGAGAAAACCAAAGGAACAGTCTTTTCAGCTGTTCCCACTGTAGGAAACCTTCTTACTCTTGTTATTTCCCCTTGGTGATTTCATTGGCACAAAGTCCCAGCGAGAAGGTAACAGATAAGATTTATTTAGATAAAGAACAGGCATCCCCCTGATCATGACCATGATCACATATTCCCCCCTCTGACTTCTAGACATGCATTTAATTTCCTTAGATTCACGCTATAAAAACATTTCCCTTGTGGGCTGTGACACAACCTTCACATTATATCAGACACTTTTAGTTGGACAATTATCCAAATGCTTTTCTAAAATGGTAATTATTTCCCAGGGCAACAAGAGGCAGTTGGCAGAGCCCAGAGATGCTGTGGAGGAAATGCTGTCAGGTGGATGCAGCACTGTGATGTAGAGATGGTTAAACTCAAACAGGGTGGATGTGAGCTACACTTTTCATTTGGGCTGGGAGCAGGGAAATCTCCCTGGGGTGAATTCATCCAGCAGAGATGGCTGAAGGCTTCCTGGGCTGTATCCTGAGGCTCTTCCAGGGGCAGATGTGGGAGTTCACCAAATGGCCATTTCTAAAATTTCTTCAGAATGGTCTGACGTTCTCCAGACCTGGTTTAAGTCCAAATATGTTCACAGGCTGAATTCTCTTGGATATTTTCTTGGATATTCTGTATTCAGTGGGCTTACAACATGTTGTTGCTTGTTGAGTTCCTATAAATCCAGAGCTGACAGGCAACACATCTATATTTTGAGTTAGTTTGGAGAATGAGAGAAT
Source organism: Neodrepanis coruscans (assembly GCA_013400695.1). Lineage (NCBI taxonomy): Eukaryota > Metazoa > Chordata > Aves > Passeriformes > Philepittidae > Neodrepanis > Neodrepanis coruscans. Next base: position 10,641 of record VYZS01100429.1, on the reverse strand, counting down.
TGTTTCTTTGTTTTCCAAGCAGAGACTGGAATAGAAAAATCAGTTCTAGCAAGTGACAATTAATGTCCCTGGACTTTAAGTGTCTACAACGGAGTCAGTCACAGTGCAAACCCTTGTAAGAATTAGTGGAGAAAAAAGGGGTTATTTGGGCTATGATTGTCTGAGATACTCTAGGAATGACCCTCTGCCATTTTAGAAAGAGGTTTCAGGGTTTAGATGAACAGTTTAACTGGGAAAGGCAGAAAATATTGTATTTGGCTAAATTTTGAACTCCTTGCCTAATAGTTACTCTAAAGAATATAAAGCAAAGCAACACAGAAACCTTCCCTAAATTAATGGGAAATGTAGTTGAATTGGGAGCTGTTAGAAAGGGAGATAAATCTGAGCTGCTTTCCTTTGAAGTCTTTGAAAGTCTCTGGCAAATCTTCAGAATCTGAAATGTCCAAAGGTCAGTTGGTTGTACATAACTGAAGCAAGTTCCTTCTCCAGCTTGTAGGCATCAGTTCCCATTTATTTTTATTAAAATAAGGCCTTTTTTTTCCCCCTTAAATTTCTCTAAAATGAGGATTATTTCCCTAAAATAAGGACTGAATGCAAAGAATTAACAATCTAAATCTCAAGGACACCGAGGGTAGATTTTGGTAATATTTTAACCATGGTCTATTTGATCTTTCCCCTTTTCAGTGGACTGTAAACATCCTTGAACTTTTCCCTAAAACATGTTCCATTCTCTTCAAAACACTGAAAATTTACTACAGAATGAGGCTGACATCTGAAAGATGACTAATATCCCTGATGTAAGCAGGGGAACTATCACATCACCCAATGTTCCAGAGCAAGAGAAAAGGGTTCATGGCTCTCTAGGGTGACAGTAGTATTTATGTGGAAAAATAAAAGCCAAAATTAGAAATACAGGCTCCGTTTAACAGCTCTATAAATAAAGAAGAGCACATGAGGAGGACTAAACAGGTGTGGAAAACGCCATAAATTGTACCTTGGAGAAGGTGGTGACTTATAATGACTGAACATTAAGATCATCATTCAAATGGACTCTCTCTGTTGTCTCCTCTGTTGCAGGAGAACCTGCTGCTTGATGGATGCTGAAGGAAAAGAGAAAAGGACAAAATTTCTCTTAAGGAGGTGTTGCCTCTGTGAGATGCAACATTTTAAACACCATTACTGGAGGATTAGGGAATATTTATAACTTGTGCACAGTCTCACACTTCAAAAAATCAGAAGATGGGGTTTAGGCAATTGGGGTGGGGATTTATGTCTCATAATTTTAGGTGTCTAAATGTTAAGCATGCAGAGCTAAGTTGTTCTAAGCTCAAGAAGGTTCTCTTTATAGAAAACAGGCAGAAAATGGAAGAAGTTGCCTCCAGAAATTGATTCATTTGGTGACCATTTTATTACCGTAATACATGGAGATGAATTTCCTGCTGGAGATGTTGATTTATCTCCACTGTTGCTGGAGGGAAATCATAGTGACCAGTTCAGATTCAGGCATGTGAAAATTAGAGTTTAAGTCAGGTTGTATGAATCACATCGATGTGATGATGTCATGTTCCAAATGTATTCAGTGGAAAAGGACTCCAGGGAACTGGCAAAATGTGGAGAAGCTGAAAGTACAGAACTGATCAAAGAAAGCAGAAGTTACATCACTACTGCTAAAATCAATTTCTGTTTTAACTCATTAAACAGGCACAAGGAAATGGGATGGTAATTTCTTAAACTATGGGTTATCAAGGCTTTCGTCTCATTTCTGGAATTATAACTCACATGGTCTCCAATTTCACAGAATCATGGAATGATTTGGTTTGGAAGGGACCTTAATGATCATCTAGTTCCAAATCCCTGCCATGGTCATGAACACTTTCCACTAGACCAGGTTGCTCCAAGCCCCATCTACTTTTGCATTTTGACATCACACTCCTGGTAGCTCCTCCTTGGGAATGGTGCAGAGTGGAATTATCCTCAGCCTGGAACAAATTCACCAAGGTCAGCTTTTCCTTCCTTTCTCCCCAAACTGTCATGAGGAATAGTTTAGAAGCCCTACCAATGGCACAGCACATCTCATTAATTTGTTTTTCTTTTTCACCCAGTGCACGAGAAAAAAAAAATTAGACTTTATTGAGATGATTTCCGCTTGACAAACCCACACTTGTCTGTTACTCATATTTCTGCAATTATGATGAGAGAGGTTTAATTGTCTTGTTTTATTCCAGAGGGATCCAAGCCCCTGAGGAGCACACTCTGTATTTTCAAAAGCTACTTAGTCACTGAAGAGTGAAAATCCTTTTGACTTCCAGTGAGACACATGTCCCNTAACTCATTAAACAGGCACATGGAAATGGGATGGTAATTTCTTAAACTATGGGTTATCAAGGCTTTCTTCTCATTTCTGGAATTATAACTCACATGGTCTNAAGCTACTTAGTCACTGAAGAGTGAAAATCCTTTTGACTTCCAGTGAGACACATGTCCCTGATCAAAGTGCCTTGTGGATGAGTTCTGAACACACATCAGGAGTGGGAAGATGTGGGAAGCATAAGGGAGGGAGGGAAATTTTGATGTCCAGCAAACTTTTCACTCTTGGAATAATTAGTGTGTGGAGCCACAGAGCTCCTGCTGCACTGGTTGGTTTCCTGTTCTTTAAAAGTTTTAGTAGTTTTAATAGTTTATTAGATTTAAATGCTCAGCTGTTTTGGAAAACAAGGCTAAAGCTGTGTTGGGAGTGCAATTGAAAGGTGATCTCTACAGTGTCTATACATTTCCAAGGCAAATATCTATGTTTATCTACTGTATCTATATAATCTGTATGCATATCCATATCTGTATCTAATCTATATCAATATCTACATATCTATCACCTTATTTATCAATCTATATCTAATCTCTCTGTCTCTATCTCATCTCTATCCCTCTATTATCTCTTTCTCTATATCTCTCTCTGTATCTAATCTGTATCTCTCTGCACCAGGAGTATCAGTGCAGGATCTGAGACTTGTTTTATTCAGAAATTTTGAAAGGGTTTGACAAGTTTTAATGAAAACTATTGACATTGAGTCATGGAGTTGGAGTAAACCCCTTCAGTATTGCACTGGGTATGTTTTCAGGAGCTGTGGTCATGCCTTTGGACTGTGGTGTAGAAAAAACCTGAATCATCACTCCTGACTTGTGTCCTCCTCCCTTTAGAGAGAAGGACCAAGTGTTTTCCCTCTGTACTTTCTCAGATGCAGAATAGAAATCTAAAACTTCATCCCAGTTAACTCTGCCAAAGGAGGGCAGGGCCTCTAGGGAGATAACCTATGGATATCCTTACATGGCACATGGAATGGCCACTCCTTCATTCCCTTGGACACAAGGATCACAAACTTCAGCTTAAGGGTACAAAACATTTTGTTTCTAGTTCCATCTGTTTTGTCAGGGATGTAGAATTTCTATCCAGCAGATTTTAATAGATTCCTACTTACTTTTTTATTATTTTTTCTTGCTCACTACTGAATATTCAGTATTAAGGAAGGTTAGTGTGTTCAGACAAAACAATTTCTTGAAGTTAAATATAGCTAAAGAAAGGCTGTCTAGCCTTGGA
>VYZS01100428.1:33847-80902 GCA_013400695.1 Neodrepanis coruscans | reverse complement strand
AAAAGATGAGAAAGACTTTAAGAAGGCCAATGGAACTTAATCTTCAGTTCAAGAGGTGTTAGCAATCTGTGGTCTGGATGACAACACCTATTACATCAATTTAAAAGAAAACAACTTCTTCAGCAACACAATCCAAGTATTTGGTATGTGTTCCACAGCAACATAAAGTATTATTTTAAGCATATTCATTAATTTTCTGGTTCCTTGTTTTTGCACTGTGAAAAGAACTCTCAAACTACAAAAATAAAGTATGTGGTAGGAAAAGATTTGATGGTGCATTTCAGCATTGCTGTGATAGTGTAAAAAGCAAAAGGATCCAATTTCAGAGAACATCTCTGCTTAAATAATTCATTCTCTTGCCATGTACTCTTTTAAATCAATGTCCAACACATGAAAATGTGAACAAACTGGCACAGCAGTTTTCTGTGTTCTCAGGCACAAATGTCACTGCTACACAGACCTGGCATTATTAGCTTGACTGTTAAGTCTAAAGATTCCACCTCTGGAAAACTCAGAAAAAAATTTCATCTAGACAATATCTACTACTAGACCTAAGAATGCTGAAAACCTCCTTCTACAAATATTCAACACATGCTGTCCCCCTGAGTTCTACTTGCCAACAGCTTTTCTAGAGGGTTTTTTGCTGTGTTAGAAAAGCAGTGGAGATATCTAAATATTATATTTAAATTTCTAAACTTTGATACCTTCAGAACATGAAATGTTTGGAGTGATTATTCCTCATTTAAAAATAAGGTAATTCAAAGTATTTCAAAAGAGTTATACACTCAAAATTAGTTAGCCCAATATCACTAGAAAGATCCCTTATATTTTTCTTACCTTAGTTAAAATCTTAAATGTCTTTCACAGCTTTCCCCCGAAACAGGGAAACATCTGTGGGATTTGAAAAGGCTGCCAATAGCAGAAATGAGAAGGTAAGAACAAATGGCCATTGAAGTATCCCAGGATTTATGTTCAGGTTTTTGTCACAAAAACTATTCCTGAAAGTCTAAAATCCATCTCTAGCTAGCTGTAGAAAAAGCTGCATGACTTGAACAAGACTGTCACACAGTAAGCAAGATCTCAGAAAAACAGTTGAAATTTTGTAATGGAGAACAGCATTAATGACTTCCAGCCCATCAAGATTGAAAAAATTACTTCTTTTCAAATAAAATGTCAGTACCTGCCTTCAAATAGATTATCTTTCTTGGCTTCAATAGTCTATTTGAAGGTGAACTGAAAACGCATTTTCACTGAACACATCTCTCAATAGTAAGAATGTTTCATTTCATAACATGATATAGAAAAAAACCCTACGAAATTATTAAAAAAAAAATTGTATTCTTTACCATTTCTCAATTGCAAGCATCATGTCCTTATTTTTACTTGCAAGAGAGTTAGTTTTCCACTTTGAAAGCCAGCCTAAGAAATGGGGCCCTGAGATGCAATAGCATTTGTTGGGCAATTTTCCGATTTAGGTTTTAAGTTCACAGTGAGCTGACAAAGTTCAAATTCCTTTTGAATACTTAAAGACATTATTTTATTTTATTCACAGAACTACAGCATGGTTTAGGTTGGAAGGGATCTTACAGATTATCTCATTCCAAAACCCCTCCCATGGTCAAGGACACCTTCCACTGTCCCAGGTTGCTCCAAGGCCCGTACAACCTGGCCTTGGACACTTCCAGGGATGGGGCATCTACAACTTCTCTTATAATGAATTCAAAGCCAAAATTTTACTTCAGGATAAGGCTACCTCACCCACATCTCTGGAATACTGAAGTTTTGCTCCCAAAGTACAAGACCTGACCAAGAGTAGAACCCATTTGTACTTCTGCTTATATTTTGTAGGTTTACATTCCACAGCCTTTCTTGAAACAATCCAAAACAGAAAGACAATTTGATAGTAAGCAACACTGTTCTAGATTTGTCCCTTCAAATAGCAAACATTAGTGTGCCGTGCAAGACCAGGAGTGCTTCTGACATGTGTCCACATACGCTGCTCTGGGCTTCCCAGCAGAAGCACACAATCCCTCTCCTTTAGATAAACCATCAGATTCCACAGAATTGCTTCACAGTTGGAAGAGACCCTCACTGTGATGGAGTCCAACTGTCAACCAGCACCACCATAATCACCCCTAAACCATGTCCTCATGCGAGTGCCACATCCAGACACCTCCTGATCACTTTCAGAGACAGTGACAACCTTGCTGGACAACTGAACACACCTCTTTTCCCTGCCCTTTTCCCTAGAGACTCAGATTTCTACAAAAACAAACTAAGCATTTCTCACATTCCAGGAAAACTATTTCATCAGGTATAAAATCCTGGCATTACATTAGCGTTTATGTATTGTAGTACCTATTTTTTTTTTTTTAATCCTGAGAGCATGTAACAATGCCATGGTCACATCCAGTTCCTGTAAAAATACTGCTGCAGTCCATATCACCAAAAGAAAACCATGCCCAAACTTCCCTAATGCCAAGGCCTTCCAGGCTAAATAAATCTANTAAAATCCTGGCATTACATTAGCGTTTATGTATTGTAGTACCTTTTTTTTTTTTTTTAATCCTGAGAGCATGTAACAATGCCATGGTCACATCCAGTTCCTGTAAAAATACTGCTGCAGTCCATATCACCAAAAGAAAACCATGCCCAAACTTCCCTAATGCCAAGGCCTTCCAGGCTAAATAAATCTGTTCTTAATCCTATCTCCAGCATGAGAAAAACAGGTTGCAGAACCAGTAGAGTGCCTGATTCCATATTCACACACTCATGGCAATCAGAGTAAGACAAACATGTAAGCTGAGATAGTTTGAAAAAAAGAAATAAATTAGTAAGCCACAAGTGGTATAAAATAAATAGTTTGAATCCCAGTATTAGTCCATTTAGACCCTGCTATAAGCAGGTAGACTTAACACTGGACACGCTCACTAGAAAACATCTTAAAGAGTACAAGAAACGCAGTTCAACTCAACTGTATAAAAGCCAACATACCAAAATCTGATGCCCCAGCTGCTTCATTCAGTGTTCCTGTCCATAGAACTAACACTGAGATTTCACTGCTAATCACTGTCTTTTTCCAAGATAAGATTATTTAGTATCTGGAATATTTAACTGAGAAAGAAAGTTAGACATCAGGAACAAGTTCTTTATAGACAGAGTGATGGGACACTGAAATAGGCTGCCCAGGGTGGTGGTGGTGTCACATCTCTGGAAGTATTTAAGAAGAGCCTGGTCTTCTTCTGGCTTCTGAGCACCATGGTCTGGTTGACAAGGTGGTGCTGGGTCATAGGCTGGACTTGATGATCTCAGAGGTCTTTTCCAACCTAACTCTCTGACTCCCTGAAGAAGCTGCACACTTGCAAAGCCTTTACCTAACAGATCTTTATACAAACCTACTGCAGTTTATCTGAGTCTTTCAACCGCAGATGCATAACTTAGTCTTTAGAAAGTAAACTCAAGTAATGAGCAGATCAATAGAAAGTTTCTATATAAATATAGTTGGTTACATGTAGTGCTAATAATGCCAAGGTCATGGGTCTGATCTCCATGTGGGCCATTCACTTAAGAAGTGGACTCCATGATCCTTGTGGGTCCTTTCCAACTCATAATATTCCATCATCCTGTGTTAAAAAGGGTTCTTCCCTAGAGAGTGGCTGGGCACTGAAAAGGCTCTCCAGGGCAGTGGGCACAGCACCAAGGCTGACAGAGCTCAGGGAGTGTTGGGACAACACTCTCGGGGGCAGGGTGGGATTGTTGGTGTGTCCTGTGCAGGGCCAAGGGCCCGACTGGATGATCCTGGTGAGTCCCTTCCAACTCTGGATATTCTGTGATTCTATAAATTATGCTGGTGCTTTTTGGGTAACTCAGCCCCTCAGGTTCTTCAGGTATGTTTATGCTAAAGTATACATTAGTGTCTTCTCTGGGAGTGTGTATTTGCTAACAAGTTTCCTAATCAATCAGTACCTCATGGCATGTATTAAAATTCACTGCTTCTACTCGCTAGACTGGGCTGATTGAGAAAAATAAAGATTTTTATGCAGCTGAAACATGTTCCCATACAAACGAAATTAAGAGCTACAGTTTAAGTTCATTATACAGCATTTCACTTGCAAAACTCGGTCTGCCCTTTCTTTCTTCAATTAATTCTGGATTACATGCTATCAGGAGTATAAAACCCTTTTGTTCACAAAATCAAGAGGCACCAAAAGAACAATCCAGTGTATTTCATTCCTGCTTCAGCAATTATCACCTAATAATTAACTTCAAGAAGCAGTTGTTTCTCATTACAAGTCATTCAGACACCAGCTTGCCACACTCCCATTTCTGTGCATTCCTTACCCTTTTTTTTCCTTATAATTTTTCCCATATAACACACTGGCTGAGAAATTTAATATTTCATTTTCATTTATTTCTGTGTAAAGATGAATAACAGTGGTCTGACTATATATTCTATACCTTCAGAGAAAGCCTATGTGTGAATGAAAGAAAATGTAGCCTAAGAAAACAGAATCTAAGAATCAACACTGTTTTGCCAAAATACAAAGAGGGAATTACTAGGAACAGATAAAAAGAGGAGAACTGCAGAACTACTTCCTGCTCCTCAAAAGCAGGATAAATTGTATCCAGAAAAACCCACTCCTGACAAATATTTGCCCAACATACTATTTGAAAACATCAATAGCACAGATTCAGAGTTGTGATCATTTATTTCTGTGCTTAACTCTTCCTACTCCTCGAGCCCCTTTCCTTGCCTCCATGTTGTTATTGAGCACCTGCTCCTCCCCCCTATTTTTCCCTTTGCCAAAACAATACAGAGATCCACCTTCCAGGACAGCTTTACATATCTAACTTCTCATCTTTTTGCTCTCATTAGTGCACACACAATTCTTACAGAATTTCTAGATTTCTAATAGTCTTGGCTGACATTTAGTTTTGGCAACTGCTTCACCATTTCCTTGCATTAGTTCTCATTCACTGTATCTCCCAAGGTTTTTCTCTGAAACAGGCCTGGCAGCCATTCACCAAGTACATTTCCATGGAATATACTTGCCAAAGTTCAGTTCACTGCCCACATCCCACTTTAATTACATCCCATTTATTTCAGGCTACCAGGGAAAATCCTCCTGATAAGGAAGCCACACTCTCAAAACACTTCCCATTTCTCCCTTCCTCAATATTCAATATTCAAAAAAGCATATTCCACTTGGAATTATATCAATTAAAATGTTGACTGGTACTGGACCCAAAAAAAGACATTCTTCTCCTCATCTGGGCTGTACATCAGCTGTGAACTTCTGGTAAGCGCTCTGAATGCCTTCCAAGAGCTGTAGGTTGGAAAGAAAGTTTTCCCACTCCGTGTTTCCTTGACATCACTCAAAACCCACTCTGTCCTCCTCATTCTCTTATTACCTTTTAGGAATATGGTAGGGGAAACAATTTTTACCTCGATCATAAAAGTACCAGTAGTTGAAAATGCCTGTATTTATGAATATTAGAAAATTCTGGGGATGCTGGAAACAAGCCAAGGAATGAAGAAGTAATGACTGCTTAATAGGGATGATATATCATCCCATATGCCAGTCGGAAATGCTCACATCTTTTTAATGTCATTCTCCACAAATGTTAGACATAACCAAGTATTCAGAACAGCCAACCACAATTAAGAATCTTAAGACCTAAAAGTGGGGGGAGAAAAAAAAAAAACCCAGCTACAGAATATTAGGTTTGTAAGAATTATTTAAATCAGCAGCGCTAAGTAAAAATTATTTTTAATTATCTTAGGAATTATCAGAAGCAAATCCCAAACTTAGAGAGGCCTCAGGATGTCCCTAAGGGCTACAGAAGAACTATCATAAAAATCAGAGGAAGGAGGACTCAAGGAATTAGAGATCAGTAAGCTTAACTTTGCTACCCAGAAAGACATCAGAACACATTATTAATCAATTTACAGGCACCTAGGGGATAATAAATGGGTAGCAAACAGCCAGCATGAATTTGTCAAGTACAAATCATGCCAAACCAACCTAATTTCCATCTCTGACAGAGTAATGAGGGTAGTGCATAAGTATGAAATGACTTCACTAAGGCTTTTATCAGTACATTTTCTTTAGGAAAACAAACTAAGTTTTGCAACTAGGTAAAAAAGCACAGGAGTAGTTTTTAAAGCATTCTCTTTCAACCTGAAGGACGTTTCAAGTACAGTTCTGAGGAGATACATCCTGTGTTCTTTAATATCTTCACTAACGACTTAGAAGATGAATTACAGACCAGACTTAAAAATATGCAGAAAATGGTGATGAAAGAGGTAAAAAAAGCTCTGGAAAACAAGATCAAAATTTGAAGCTATCTTGGGAAACTGGATGAGAAATTCAAAAATCATATCCACATAAGCCAGGAGAGATTTTTGAGGGTGGAGTTCAGGCAGAATTTTTTGTGCACTAGGGCCAGCACAGCCCCAGCATAAGGTATCTGGGGAGTTCAGGAACCTCTTCCACAGGAGCAAATTTAGGCAAACATCTGTCAGTGCCCTTGCTCGTGCCTCCAGATAGGGAGGCAAACCATGATGAACTCCCAAAGAGCCTCCCAGTCCTAAACCACATAACTCCCTCTGGTACAGGAGCACATGGTTTCAAGAAAGAGAACACATCAGGTGAATATTTTCAGATGAGTCACTTCGTTTCACAGCATAAACCAGTTAAGCCCCAGTTTGCCAAGCACAGCTATTCATGAGCTGATACACAAGGCAAAAACACAAGGAAATGGGATCAGCTTCATCACTGGAAATGCCTGTCTTGATTAAAGCTTCTCCTATTTCAGCTTGTAAATTATAATAATATAGAAAGTGCACAGCAAAAAAAAATGAACTGAAGACATATTATAAAGTAACAGAAGTAGCTACAAGACTTTTTGTTTGTTTTAATTCTGTAGCTGTCCTAAGTACACAAGTTCTAGAGAGCATTTCAAGTTTCTATTTAGTTAGAATATGTTGGAGGCTTCAGGTCATTTTAACCAGTTTTAAGAACTCACTTAGCTTGCTGTTGTTCAAACAGATAATTTTTTTCCTCTCTTTTTCTCAAAAAAATTATGTTCTCATGGTGCACTGCCGTTTTTTTAATAATGACATCTTAAACTAAAGATTGAAAATACTGCATTTTGATAATTAACAACACCTGGAAGAGTTCATCTATTAAAAAGGAAACAAACAACACAACCCCTCTCAAAACTTCATTAACCAGCTCTTTCTTCAGTCTCAACAAGTTTATTTCATTTCTATGGCCCTTACTAGCACCCACATGCAGTCTGGCTGACTGCTATTATTATCTTCTGATGAGAACACAGATGTTGTGTAATTTGATTTGGATCAGAACAGGAGCTTTAAACTCTACACTTTTATTCATGGATGTTTACTAAGATGTTCCTTCTGAATACAAGACAGAATATCAATTTCATTATATGCAAATGCAGTCTTACAGAGTAACTCCTTCTGAAGGATATTTTCACAGTTTCCACATTAATCTTTAGTTTTTTAAAGGATGAAGACTTGTAACTGCAGCTTGAATTCTTTTTAGAGTCCTCTCTGAAATATAATATAAAAGTAAAAAAATTAAGGGTCTGGTTTTTTTTTCATTTCAAGATATTTTTGGATTAGTGTTTATCATTTTATGCTTAACCTTTCAATACAAAAGTTCCTTCTTAAGGACATCTTAGAGGACCTCAATTTTACTTTTTAAAACACTTGATGACTCAAAGCAGTTGCAGCTATTGGGTTGTGTCAAATTTATGCAAATAGATTATTAGGTAGCAATAATGGTACTAATCCCAGAATGGTTTGAGCTCATCTCATTCCACCCCCTGCCATGGGCAGGGACACCTTCTGCTATCCCAGGCTGCTCCAAACTCTGTCCAACCTGGCCTTGGATACTTCCAGCCCACAGCTTCTCTGGGCAACCTGTGCCAGGGCCTCGCCCTCACAGAGAATTATTTTCACAATCTCCCACCTAACTCCACCCTCTCTCAGTTTAAGACCATTCCCCCTTGTCCTGTCACTCCAGGCCTTTGTCCCAAGTCCCTCTCCAGATCTCTTGAAGCCCTTTTAGGCACTGGAAGGGACTCCAAGGTTTCCCCAGAGTCTTCTCTTATCCAGGCTGGACAACCCCAGCTAAGGGAAATGCCATTTAATTCTCCTCCCTAATTCAACTGTCATGCATTACTTAAATAGATGGATCTGTATCAACTTTTTGGTTCTCCTTTTCCAGAAAGGTGAGGAGCAATTCCTCATTCCAGGAACAAATTGCCTTTACAACATAAGCACTGAGCAAGTTTGGTTTTTAGCACAACAGTTAACACAACACACCCCCACAGAACATCCCTGTCTCAAAACAGAACTCCTTGGAATTCTTCCCCCACTCTCAGATGTACCAAAACCTGAGAGGTTTCCTTACTATGCAACAACGACTCCAGAAACAGCTTGGTGAGTGACGGTTCATTGCTGGAGAACCACAACTGCTCCAAGCAAACAGGCAGGCAAAGAAGGAAATATGGGAAACATTAAAAACTGGAAGGAAGAGCGTGATGGATGAACTTCCACACTAGTTCACATATTCCAAAAACACTTTGCCCAACCATTTAAAAAATAAAATAACACTGCTTTTCAACATCAGCCTTGCCAAGCAAAAGAGAAAGTAATGAAATAAATCTGGGATAGCCAAGACAGAATATTTCAGTCACCCAACATGACACAGGGCACACAAATTAACGATTTAATAAAAAATAAAAAATCAGTTTCTAAACTTATGCCAGGAGTAATACAATTACATTGACTAAAAAACAAACTACTCTGTATATAACATAATAAAAAAAAATTGAACTTTTTATTGAAAAAAATTAAATTCAGATCAAAAGCCATGCTAAACAGTTTCTTTCTGCACTGATCACAAATTTTTCAGTGTAGGAATTTCTCAAGGAAAACTTCTGTGTTACACACATAGAAAAACAAAGGTGCCAAATCCTCCAATTGTGCATTGCCCACTAACATATTTTCTATACTTTTATTAACTTTAAGCTACTTTAAAATCATCCCATCCATATGATGAGATTTCCACACATGAACTTACGAGAATTTAATAGGATTTACAGAGGAAAAGAACAAAAGAACAAACTTTAAACAAAAGTTTAAAGATTAAAAGAAAATCGATTAAAAGAAAATTCATTTATTCTATTTAATTTACCCTGCTAATTAACAAATTATGAGCAGATACAAATTTAGGGACTATACTTAAAGAAGATAAACTACTTGTTCTGATCTGCTGATAATACAATGACTTCAATTTACCCATTCGTTACTTGTCATGGTTTTAATTTGCTTGCTTTGTGATGTTTAATTCGTTAGCTCTGTAAGTGGTTGCTTCATTTTGCCTCCAAACACTTGAAATTTGAACCTTTAGAATGATGTTTGCAATGCAGAATATTTGAAACTACATTTTCAGTTTAAATAACTGAAAAACTTCTGCCTGAAGTTTCTAAGAACAAGAAGGTACAGGCTCCCAAGCATGTCAGAACCCTTTTCAATAAACCCAGTACCCTCACAGGCAGAAATCCATGCCACTGCCTGGAATAGTGGTTACATTAAGGAGTTTAAACTATGAGCTTCGCTTTTCTGACAAGTTTTACAACTGTTTGTCCTCACTTGAAGAGACAAAGTTTGCAGAGACAAAGCAGATTTTTGAAACAGGTAACTATAAAAGTTTTCTTTACAGTAAAAACCCCCAAACAATACATGGCCATATAAACACATATTATTTAAATGTTTTCCTCACTCCTGCACGTAGCTACACTTTGGATTGTCCTGTCTTAATATTTGGAATACAATCTGCTTTACTGCACCCGGCTCCAGGGAGGCCCTACAGCCCCTTCCAGTGCCTAAAGAAGCTCCAGGAGAGCTGCAGAGGGACTTTGGGCAACGGATGGAGGGACAGGACAAGGGGGAATGGCTTCCCACTAACAGAGGACAGGGAGAGATGGGATATTGGGAAGGAATCCTTCGCTGTGAGGGTGGGTAGGTCCTGGCACAGGTTGCCCAGAGAAGCTGTGGCTGCCCCATCCCTGAAAGTGTCCAAAGCCAGGTTGGATGAGGCTTGGAGCCACCTGGGATAGTGGAAGGTGTATCTGCCCATGGCAGGGGATGGAATGCAAGGAGCTTTTAGGTCCTTTCCAACCCAAAGCACTATGTGATTCTATGGTTCATTTATCCCTTCCCGTGACTCCTGTCTAGCTCTGGGACCTACATCATACAAATAAAGTATCAATTAGCCAAAATCATAGGAAGTTAAAGAAATGTTAACTCCGAATCCCAAGACTGCGATTTCACCTTTACTTCAAACAAGATCTAAACTCTCTAATTCACATGCTAATGATTTCACCTAGTTCTTGAATACAAATTCAGGTGACAACCATGTGGGCAAAAGAGAATATTTACACATCTCTACAGAAAAAGATCAACAAAGAGAACAAACCAGAAAATTACGTGAGGGGAGGAAAAGAATAGTCTTATGGTTTTGCACTGAACAGAAAAGAAACAAAACAACCAAAAACCCAAACCCAAGCCTCAGTACTGTAATTAACTCAAACAACCATCTTCCCAAAATGGACCATGAAATGAGATGTTTGTGACCTCACACCCCTCACCCAGGCTTGGCAGGATCCCTGTCCATGCAACTGAGCAGATCCTGGAAACCAAATGAGACACAGGTAAAGGCTTAAAACTTTTAAAACACATGCAAGATTTTCTAAAAGTAGCTAGGATCACAGGATCTGTAAATGCAAGCTCAGGACATGACACCAAATTAGAAAATATCTGCAAGAGTTAGTTTTTACCTGCAACAAAACTGCGCATTTATTTTATATAGTGTTTCTCTTCAGGTGTTGGGAAAGTGACAAGAAAAATAAATTGGTTTATGGCAATTAAAATAAAATGAATAATAAAATTCAAGTCCTGAATAAAATATAAATAAATTCATCATCTTTAGCAAGTGCAAAGGCAAAATAGGTGATGATTTACATCACCAACATTTGCAAAGCACCAGCAAGAAAAGTGAGAACAACTGGGAATAAGCTGAATATTGATGAAAAGAGAGCTCATCACTACTCCCCAGCTCTAAAATCAAGACAGGAGTTAGAAACTATTCCTCAAGTTCTGTGAGCAGTTAAACTATATGTATTTGTGTAAAAATAGCAATGCATAGAGTGATTCTGTAAAGCAAAGTCAATGCAAGAGTTACTGAAAAGCAGATTTTCTTCCTTATATATAAGTGGTGGTGGGGAGAAGCATGCAATGCACCTCCGGGAAATCAGCAGATACAAACTTCCAAAGGACAGGAACATAATGTATGTTAAAAAAACATACAAACTTGGCATCCTGAGGGTATTCCACCACCCAGAAGCCCACCAAACGATCTGGAAGAAATCTGCCTGAGTTTTGAGAAAAAAGAAGAAACTGGAAAGACAAAATACATTTTTCTCAGTCCTGACTCCTGAGAGATGACTGAATAGAAAATAAGGAATATACAGAAAGCAGGGAATAGAGAAATAAAGAGCAATATGGGAAGTACTTTTTTGGATTGATTCAGGAAAACCAACTTTCCACAAGCACTCCATTCCCTCAACACAGAACACTGACCCTGATGTTCTCCAGGTTCAGCTTCACTTTCCTTCCCACTATTTTCTACAGGTTCTATTGTCATATCTTATCCAAATCGTCAAGCTCCTTCTCATTCATCTCCTTCATTTTTATATCCCAAAGAAAGTCATCCAGCCAAGCTAGTTCTGTTTCAAAGATTCCTGAAGCACATAGCAAGGCCATCTTATTGTCAACAGCTTCCCCACTACAACTTAGATTCTTAGCTCAGATATAAAGCATTTTTAATGGCTACAACTGCACCAGAATTTTCTTATTTCAGCTTCTAGTATATTCCAAGCTGCTGTATTTGTGACACAGCTTTCATAAAACCAAAAGGGAAAGATATACCTGAAGTGTAGAACAGCAAAACAGACAGCACACTGAACATAGGCATTGGTTATCAGCCCAAGGATATTCAGCAGGCTTCCTTGGCAGCTCATTTTCCAGCAGAAGCGCATTAATGGCAATGCACAGATGTTTGGTGGCTACACAACCTTCCTCCACGAGTTATCTGCCTCACTGTCACTTGATAAATTAATGTTGTTATGAATATGCATGAGTTGTGCTGCTCCACTGCCAAGGAGACCAGTGATGTTAAAGAAACAACATAAATCACTGCCTGCAGCACAAGAGTGAGCTCAGCACCCCTGGCATGAGCCACCAAGTGTGGCTGAACCAGGGAGACCTGACTGGTGAGTGGCACCTTGGATTTCCTTTTGCAAACACAACTCCCTCCAGCCAGCATTGCAGAGGTACCAGAGAGGACTCTCATTTCAGGGCTGGGGCTTCCCCCTTTAGGGCATCATTCTTCCCGCTGGATATCCCACAGCAAATGGATAGAACAAATCCCATTCCACCCATCATATTCCACATTTTTAAGCTTTATGAACAGAAGAGTTTTTAGTGGCTCTGAGTGCCTAGAACACATAAATTTTGCTTTTATAGAGGAAATAATTGTCGTGCTTACCCAGTAAAGACAGGACATAAATAAATAGGTAGTTACGACCCTTTGCATTCCCCACAGCCCAAGACACACCTTACATCCAACTGCTCTTGCAGAGGCACAACCTCACTTTGTAGCAGCACTATTGCCTCACTACTTCCTCCATAAGAAGCCAACTCTTTGCTGTCTCAGAGGCTGCCTGCAAGAGCATTACTTGAAATACAAATATAACACTTGTTCTAGAGAGAGATGTCCAAGAAATCTTTAAGACTACAAGAGCTCTACATTTCCCCTTCAGTGAATATGCATTAAACTGAGCTACATATTCATTTGTTAATTATCTGGCAAAGCCTTAACACGTGTTCACAGCTTTTCTCAACTCCAGTAAAGTACCAACTAGTTTTATTTTACCCTCAAGTGCCATGGGAAAGAAATGTGGCATATATTCTACCACTTTACCTATAGAAAGTTGGTGAAAATCACCTCTTCAGCTCAAATGCAAGAAATTCAGCAGGAAGACAGAACTCTTTTTTTCCACCCTTTCCCTGTTTTTAGCAAAGGCTAACCATATCTTGCTTACAGCTAAAGTTTCTCCTACTTCATGATGCCACCATTTTACACATGAATTTAATAGTTTGTTATTTATGTGTCTTATCTAATTCCATTCTCTCCCAGTTGCCTACGCAAGTTTGGAAAAAATAAAAAGCTTTTTATTAATGATGGGTCTTGTATCAAAAGAGCCTGTGACATTTCATCATTTAAATCAGCTGTTGATTTGACAAAGTCACTAGCGGGGGAAAAAAATGTGTATTTTTCATTTCACATCTTTCCCAGTTTTCCTGGCCTCTCCCAGCTCAGTCAGAGCACAGAGTCAGTGGTTTCAGTGCCACCCCCTTAGTCATGTACTCACAAACTAAGGGTGCATGGGAGTCCCCAGCAGCATGTCCTACTCACAGAATTACTAAGGTTAGAACAGATCTTCAAGCTCACCTAATCCAGCCATCAACCCAGCAGCACCAACATCACCCATAACCACTAAGTGCTCCATCCAGTGGAGAACCAGCTCTCAGGAATGATCACAGCACTGCCCAGAAGAGTGGGCCCCTCGTTGCCAAATGACTAATACCCTTATCAAGACAATAGAACATATAATCAACCATGAACAGGTAAAATACAGAGATGTTCATGGTTTTCTTTCATACAATTAAGGAAGCATCTACATGCAGAGCTATCACTGCCTTGCTTTGAACATTATTTCAAATCATTTGACTGAGACACCAAAGAGAGAATAGACTACTACAAACACAGAGAACTTTCCTGATTAACTCACCATTATTTCTTTGCCAGGTTCTGTCATCACTTCTCATTAAAAATCATTTCATTCCACAGCTGTCCTATTGACTTAAAAAGTACTAAAGGATGTCAGAATCTGGCATGGCATGGCTTTTTCTGACAAAAATACAACTGCTGGAATTCAATCATTTAATTTTCACCTCTTTTAGTAGGCTAAGTGTGTTATCTATCAAAAAGATACTACTGGAAATAGCATACTATGACCATTAGAGACAGAGAGTGACAATGACATCAATCACCCTCGGGTTAGCAAACATTAGACACCGTGGAAGATGGCAAAGGTCCAACATAGCTTTGGCTGGGCTAATAGGAAATGAGATGATGGGGGAATGCCAGAGATGACAGACCAGGTGCTGGTGTTGCACCTGAACCAGAGAAAAACCCCTGGGATCAATCCAAGCTGGGGATGAGCAGATGGAACAGCCCTGGGAGAAGGACTTGGGGGCCTGGTGGGGGAAAGGCTGGACATGGCCCAGCCCAGAAACCCCCTGTGCCCTGGGCTGATCCCCCAGCGTGGGCAGCAGAGGAGGGGGAGATTCTGCCCTCTGCCCCCTCAGGTCAGACCCCACCTGCAGAGCTGCCTTCAGCCCCGGGGAACAGCACAGGGAGGACATGGAGCTGCTGGAGAGAGTCCAGAGGAGGCACCAAGATGATCAGAGGGATGGAGCAGCTCTGCTGTGAGGAAAGGCTGGAGAATTGGGATTGTTCAGCCTAGAGAAGAGAAGCTTTGGGGTGACTTAATTGTGGCCTTCTGGGAACTGAAGGGACTGACAGGAAAGCTTGAGAGAGACTATTTCCAAGGGAGTAACAGGACAAAGGGGAATGGCTTTCTACTGACAGAGGGCAGGGTTAAATGAGATATTGGAAAGGTACAGAGCCTTTTTTGGGTTTAATTATTATGCATTAATTTAAATGCATTAAGTACTTATTCTCAACCAAAAGTTACCCTTCAGTTCAGGCTCCTTGACCGGTTTAGATCCCATCACTTAAATCCCATCTGGAGGCCAAACCTGACTACTGGAACGCAGTATTCCAATGAGAGCAAAATGAATAAGCACAGCGGGAATTTTTGAATGACACGATAGCAACAGGATTAAATAATCTTATCCAAAACCTGCCAACCAAACATGATGGATCAGAGGAATGCAGCATTTCCATTCAGCTCCAGAAATTATCCTGTGGTCCTCTGTTTTTTTGAAAGGGAGCCCCAAACCAGTGTGGGCAAATGGCTTTACAGTTTAAGCCATTATCAAAATTGATTTGCTGCAGGTTGAACTTCTGCAAAGGGAGAATGCAAAAAACACCTCAAGCTGGCCATCTCCTCCCCAAATCCTCTCTCACAGTGTGAGCGGGCAATTCTCTCCTGTGGAGGTTGGACGAGCTCCCAGGTGAGTGCCGGTGCCTCACTGTTTACAGTGGGTACAGTGCCAGGACATGACAGGATCACAAACTCTCAGCAGCTGTGGCTCCACTGGAAAAAGGTCAAGGCACACTGAGCCAAAAACGTAGTAGAGCACAAGGAAATCACTGCTGCTTAATGATTTTAATCATTTTCCAAAAGCTGGGAGAGCAGTTCAGTCACTGACACCCCTGTTACCCTTAAATGCACCACAAGATCCTGGAAGCAAATTCTAGCTCACTTGTTTTCACTTGTTCCAGTGGTTACCCACCTTCCCTCAGCCCCCCAGAAACAGCCCAGAGCCTTTTGTGCCAAAGATGCCTGTGGGCACTAAGCCCCAGCCACTGAATGAGGCCGTGATGGAAGAGGAGGAGGCCACAGTGGCTCATTTTAGTTTCCATACCTTTCAAGTAAGGTGATACAAGTAGGCTGCAATCCAAACTCATCGCCTTTGGGAACAGAATGAAGCTGAGGCCAGCAAGGTCTGGAGAGGCCAGGTATCAATGATGGCCTTTTGCTGCTGTGGACAGCAGCAAATCAAATATATTTTGAGAATAATGAAATAAACACATTTTGTCATTCAACCTTCATCCTCAAGTCCTTGGATCTGCATCTATCAGTGTTCACCTTCATCAGAAAGCACAGACAACTTCAGACTCCATGGGATGGTTTAAAATACTATTAACTTCTACTTGAAAATCCATCCAATGCCTGCTTCACTTTCCCAAGAATGGCATTTTGCTGGCAGTGACTTGTGTAAGAAGGGAAGCTCCCCCTGTCTGAAAAAATACTTTCCAAAGGGGCAATAGGCTTCATAAAAATTGACACAATTTTGTAGAAATTCACATTAAATTTACTCTGAAGCAAATTTTAAGTAAATAAATCTCTTCACATAGATTACTGCTGTGTGCTACTGGACACAGCTGCTCTTGGGGATTTTTTTTTGGCAGACTTCTCATGAACAATATATAAAAATTTATTTGGCAGTTCCAAGCTTAAAGAATAATAAGTTTTATTTTGATTATGTGCATCAAAGTGACATTCACACGCTGTCCCCATCATGGGCATCTGGCATGCCAGGAAAAGCAGTCTGATGCATGCTGGCAGCCAAAAGACATTGCTCATGCCCACTCCAGCACTGTTGCTCATGTGTGGGGATTTCAGGGGGGTTTCTTTGTTTGTTTCATTGCTGGTTTATTTTATAAAATAAGCATAAGGATTTGTTCCCTAATTAGCAGAAAGCCACTCACATCATTCCATGCATTTGACTATAGTTCTAATTCCACCCATCAACTTAACACATACATCTTTTCAGGGCATAATAGAAATTATTTTAGCCATCATTCAGGTTTTGATGGCATGGATGCTCTATATGAGGATGCCACTCCTCTAAAATTCAGTAGCAGGTCACTTCAATGTGGGCTGAAGGCATAAAAATCAGTAGGTTATTCATGTAGTTTATCCAGTCCCCTCCTACTAAGTGCTTGGACTCTGCCTCCTGAAAAGCACAGGTGTTGGATTTCTTTCAAAACAAGCTGAAGATTAAAACATAATCACTTTGGAGCAGACTAAAAAATGTGTATTAAGAATTTACTTAGTTTAGACTCTTTACAACAGCTCAGTAAACAATTTGCAAATTGAACATCCATATCACAGAGCCACAGAAGGGTTTGGGCTGGAGAGGACCTTAAAGAGCATCTCACACATAATTCTGAAATTGCAGCAGTAAACTTCATCTTGGAAAATCTGGATTACAGAAATTAATTTACTGTTTTAAGGGCACAGGGTCTGCAGAGAAATCCCTTTATCACATGCAATAAACCCCAGAAATTTCCCACATTTGCCCTTAGCAGCTCTTCTAAGTCACCCCGTCAGTCAGCAATTATTGCCAGTTACCTGCTCTCCCTCCTAGTGTATCCCTCAAGTAGCAAGATGATGCACTTGGAGGATATTTACAGGATGGGTTACAAAGAAAACATCAGGCAGAGCCATCACATGCAGTAAAACAGCCTATTTAACGTGGCACACCAGGATAAAATTGGAAACACTCGGATAGTAGACAGACAGGGATGTGTGAGTACACAACAAAGACCTGGCTCCACTAATTGGAGAAACCAGCCACCTCCTAATGCACCCACTGCACCAAAAAGCCTGTTCTGTGTCAAAATAGAGTGAAACACAAAATTAGCGGTTTCATACACAGAGCCAGCCACCCTGATCTCAAGGATGGCTCTAGGATGATGTTTCCTAGATGTTTAATTAACTAAATTTCTCACCTGGGCCCACACACAGGCACGTACACACACACAGGGACACCACTGCCACGCTCATGACTTCACGTAGGAGAACCAGCTGAGCTCTTCTGACATCATCATCTCCCTCTTATACTGTCAGTATGGGGCAACAAAGCTTATTAATTCCCCACTTTCTAAGCGGAAGGATATTTTAAATTCATTATCTTCTTGTTATCTGAAGGCAACAGAAGCACTGAGTCAGATGAACACAGACAGTGTGTTCATCCCTCACTGTCCTGCACAAATTAATGAACTCCTAAGAAAAACTAAGGTTTTGAGACTTAAAAAAACAGAAACCAAAGCACAGAAGAATGCTATGAGATAAATATCATAAATATACATAGCAGAAAAATATGCTACAGCTCTGGTTTTTTTTAGTTTTATTGTGGTTCCTACAAATAGCTACATACAGGAACTGATATAAATCATCTGTTATAGCTTCATCATATTTAAAAATCCATTAGCCATTGTGCCACATTGTTCTTGTGAAAGCTATGAAAGGATTTTAAATGCTAATTCTGTTTATTTTTCACCCCTAGCTGACAGTTTGGGTCACTATTATAACCCTTCACTCCTTCAATTGCAACCACAACAATTCAATTCCCACATAATACCCATTAGCACACTCTTTTCTCAGTATAACTTCACATTTTGTGTCCTTTCTGTAATTTTTATTGGGTGGCCTTTTCTCTAACCTAGGACTTATCAGCATGAGCTGGCAGCTGCTCTTTCTGCAGCCATCTTGACAAGAGCATAAATTTCCTCCTGTATGCATTTTATTATCAATTCTATTTAGCAAATACGTAAAAAGTAAACTGTCACTACTTTCATTCTACATTTTTTCCAAGACTACACAGTCACTAATAACTGGTTTTCCATTACAACAGAATCACATCAAACAGTATCCTAAAAATAACTGCCCAAAGAAACGTTTACACCTGTTTTTCATTAAAAGGACAAAGAAATAACAGGATCTGCTCATTTTTAACAGGTCTCTTAATTTTTAAACTTTAGCCTTTTCTTTGGACACCAAAAATAGGTAGGAACTAAGAATTGCTCATTTCTCTACCAAGAAACAGAACCTAAAACTGCAAAATAGCCTTGGACAACCTTTCCCACTAAATCATTACCCATTAAGCAACAAGCTCCTTGCAACACTGAGCTACAATCAGTGACAGCAACCCAAAACCTGAGTGTTTTGCAGTCTTCCAGTCCTCAGCATCAGAGCCAAGGAAAATAACAGGATCAATTGCTATTGCTGCTGAGACAGTAGAGGGAGGGCATCCCTATATTCAACCAGAATCACCTCTGGCACAGCTCAAGGGCATTTCTTCTCATCCTGTCCCTTATTCCCTGGGAGCAGAGCCTGATTCCCACCTGGCTCTCCCCTCCTGTCAGGGAGTTGGAGAGATAAAGGCCCCATTAAGCCTTCCTTTTTCCAGGCTAAACAAGCTATATTTCTTATCCACTTCTTCTTCACAGTCCTAAATTTCTTCACAGTATTAAATATTCTTTCGTATGCAAGTTTTGTTAAATAATAACAAGGTTTTTTTTCTTTTTCTTAACATGGATTCAGGAGGGGAAGGTCCTGCCTGACCAATCTAATTTCCTTTTATGATCAGGTAACTCGTCTGATTGATGANTTTAAGAAAGATGTTGAGCTGCTGGAATGTGTTCAGAGAAGGGCAACGAGGATGGGTGAAGGGGCTGGAGCACAAGCCCTATGGGGAATGACTGAGGGAGCTGGGGTTGTTTAGCCTGGAGAAGAGGAGGCTCAGGAGAGACCTTATTGCTCTCTTACAACTCCCTTAAGAGAGGTTGTGGCCAGGCAGGGGTCAGTCCCTTCTCTCAGGCCCCCAGTGACAGAAGGAGAGGACACAGTCTTAGGCTGCATCAGGGAGGTTTAGGCTGGATATTAGGGAAAAACTTTTTCACAGAGTGAGTGATTTCCCATTGGAATGGGTTGCCCAGGGAGATGGTGGAGTTACCGTCCCTGGATGTGTTTAAAGAAAGGGGTTGGATGGCGTAGGGTAGGTTGATAGGTCAGGTAATAGGTTGGACTTGATGATCTCTACGGTCTTTTCCAACCTTGTTAATTCTGTGTCTGTTTGTGTAAACTATCTTAAATCCAAAAATCCTCCACTTCTGTGCCAGCATGGCAAAACATCAAAAAAAGTAACAACTAATGCTGGTAAAGTGGAAATAACACATAACATTGGGCTCTCATGTGAAATACAGAAAATGAATCTACTTCACCTGGCTACCTCCCCGCACTTTCGGGGTGATGAGCACCTCTGATAAGCCGTGTGGCACCAGCATACTCTGCCCACATCGTGGGCAGCACCAAGAGCAGCACAGCTAGGAAGACAGTATTATTAATAATCTGCATAAGGACCTGAGGTTATTGCACATCACTCTCCGGGTAACCCAATATCTAAGTGAAGTGAAAAAGCGATCAGTTCCTAACAGAAAGAGATGAGAAAGAAATGCAAGAGTGAGAAAAATCACTTTTTAGGGCAACAAAATGAGGACAAAATATTGGATTTTTTTCTCTTTTTCTTCTTTCCAGGTTTTACAATCAAGAGCATCTGATTCTTCTGCAGGCTGACAGCACCCCAACTGCAGTAAAGGAAAAAAAACCTGACTTACCTGTCTGCTTAAATGTGTTTACTGACTGCATATTTGCCCACTGTGCTTTGTGGTGCTGCATTTTATTTACAACAATAGTCTACTTAGCTATAAAGGAATCAATTATATATAGTTTGGCACAAAGAGAATACCAGAATGGTTCAGGTTGGAAGTGACATTAAAGCTCATCCGGTTCCACCCCCTGCCATGGGCAGGGACATCTTCCACTATCCCAGGTTGCTCCAAGTCCCATCCAACCTGGCCTTGGACACTTCCAGGGATGGGGCAGCCACAGCTTCTCTGGGCAACCTGTGCCAGGGCCTACCCACCCTCACAGGTACGAATTTCTTCTTAGGAAACAACATTTCTTAACATTCAAAATGGAATCTTCTTCAAGAGATAACATATGGGAACACATACCATATTCTAGTGTACAAGAGTGACTCCAGTGCATTGCAATAAATTTAGTTCTGATCAGTTTTAAATAATAGAAATACTACAATGTGACACCTTGCAAGCATCATACTCCCTCCAGGTGAATATTTGTTTTCTTGGTAATTTTTTTACATTGCCAATTTTGTGGTGCTCAAAAATATCCCAAACACATCACATAACACTTCTGATACAGGAGGAGTCCAAAACAATCTTGGACATCATGGTAATGAAAACTTAAATTACATTTCCTTGTGAGGAGAACTTTCAAAACCAGTCTCTTAAATGGGCCAAAGTACCCAATCCTGTAAGAAAGAAGACTTGGCTGCTTCTTTCATTCAAGGTCTAAAGACACCCTTGATTCCACAGATATGCTACATAAAGTGAGCAGATCAGTGAATCAACTAGATTGGAAAAGAGCTCTGAGATCAGCAAGTCCAATCAGATACTGAATAGCATGCCAAAAATTCTTACTGAGAAACACTCCCTTCACCAAACAAGGTGAGCAGAAGAGGAGCATCTGTAGACACTCCAGCACCTTAAAGATTACAAGTTCTATGATTAATAATGTACTCATGGGGCTGCATCTCTGTTCCTGAATTGTCTAGCAAAAAGAGACATTTTTTTACACATTGAAACACCACAATTTCAAGCCTAAGGCTGACAAGTTGTTTCTACAAACAACTAACATTTCCTGCTGACTAAAGTTGCATATTCTGCAAACACTGCTTTGACTTCTGCTGTGCCTGGGCAATTCTTGCTGTCCTCGGATGCTCCCACCACGGCAGGCATGTTTCATCACCCAAACTTCCATGCAACAGCCTCACTGAGAGATTTGGCAAGAGTGTAACTGCTAAATGAGCAGCAATCAAGTAGCTCACCCAATCAGTTTTCTAATTCACCACAACTGCTATAAATACCACCCATTATTACTGAATGTGGCTTTTAGGGGAAAAAATACATGCAAACTTCCTGCTGAAGCTAATCTATGGGAAAATTATACAGAACATCACATTAAAATCTAAGTAAACACTTTGGCACCCTCCTAATGTATGTGCATAGATTACTGGGGTGCACTTCCAGGATAAGTACCATTTGATGTTCAAATTATTGGTGGATATTTAAAGTTGATTACCCTAGAGGTAAGATATAATTGGTAAACAAGGAACATATACAGAACAACAACATAATAACTACAAGTTGTATTTATTTCACAATTCATTCCTACAAGCGGGACAATAGTTCAGACAAGATACTAATTGTATTTTTAAGCTAACAAAATGGAATCAGGAAGTACCAAAGGTGTGGTTTTTCCATGGTATGGCATTAGGAGGTGAATGGAAGCCTTACTGCACTTCACTTTCACATCCCCACAGGTAATACAGTGCTGCTTTGACACCTGAGCTACATTGAAAGCACAGAGACAACAGGAGCTCTTGGCAAGTAGAGCTTTCTGTGGGCTCTGGGTACTCAGAGCCACCCTGTGCATCTTCTCAGGGTTACTTCTGGAGAAAGACTTACACAGCCCAACAGTAAATCTCAGGGTTTATCTTACAGCAATCCAAGCAAGGAAAACTTAGTTGGTCATGACAAAGGCCATGACAAATCTGTTTGAGCAGCAAAGTGCTAGAGATAGAAAAATAAACATGCAGCAGCAGACAGCAAGAGGAGAAACAAAATGGATGTATCTAATAAGAGAATAAACAGAGAGGACACACTGGTGAGCTCAGTAAATTACCAAAGAGATCAATCAACTCACAGATGCGATGGTGGGGACATGTTCACTTGGTCAACATATGTATTTAATTACCTGTATTATTTATCCTTTTCAGTGTAGGCACCTTGTCGAGACTGTTTGATTACACCCATCTGTAAGCTGCCCCTGGCTTTCCTCTCTCTTTCGTTTTATTTTTAAGATGACTTTCACAACGCAAAATGGTGCAATTCCAGTCTCCTTCCATGTTTGCCTCTTTATCACTGTGAGACACTGACAAATTGCTGTTGTTCGTTTTTTCCCCACTGATGACCTGAATTAGCCTCTACCAGATACAGCGGTGGTGGCCCATCAGGATCTGTGGCTGTTGGAGTTACACAGCCCCTAAAGATGGAGAAAAGCTCCATTTCCTGTGGGTATGGGGTGCTGAGGAAGGTACCCTCATTCATCTGTCTGGCAGCCAAAGGAATTATCTAACCTAGGGAAAAGTGCCTCCATATTGAAAGCATGATTGAATAATGTGGATAATAATAATAAAAAAAGTAGATAAATAAAAAGCATCATAAAAAATGGAAGGTTATTTAGATGGTCTCTTATGCAAATGCTCATAATGCTTGGGGTATCTGTGAATAAATGCACAGCCTGGCTGGATTTGTGTTAAATGCCGGGTTGGACAGGGCTTGGAGCAGCCTGGGATGGTGTAAGGTGTCCCTGTCCATGGCAGGAGGTTGGAATGAGATGATCTTCAAGGTCCCTTCCAATCCAAACCATTCCATGGTTCTCCATAGGATTTGTATATAGGACACATCAAGACCTCCCTATGAGACCACCAGCACATCTCAAAGTGTTTTTAAGCACAAAGCAATGATTTTCTAGAGGAAAGCAAATGTCCTCAATCACTGCTGAAAACCAATGTGAGAATCCCACAGAAAATTCCCTGCCAACAGATGCACTAAAAGAACTTGAAGCAGCAGTACAAACCTACCTCACAGATGTTGCAACAGAACACTCAGGAAAAGACAATGGTTTCTGGTTAAATGCTACCCAGAGCAGCCTTAGAGGAAAGTCTAAGCTAAATCCCACCTCAGCACTGATGTAAGCAGTGGGAACATAAACACTCAGCTAAGACAGTATGAAAAATTATTCATGAAGCCATCACATTAACATGAGAGTGGGGGAAAAGCCATTAACTGGAAGAGTGAGTAAAAAAAAAAAAAAGCCATGAATCCTAGACCTGCATGGCTCAAGGACACAATAGCAAGAACAAAGTGCTTTACAAAACCATTTCTTACAAACAGTAGCATATTCAGAGCTTGTGTTCCTTTTAAAGCTCTGGCACCAATCTCACAGAATCATAAACTCACAGAATGGTTTGTATTGGAAGGGACCTTAAAGCTCATCTCATTCCAACCCCCTGCCATGGGCAGGGACACCTTCCACTATCTCAGGTTGCTCCAGGCTCTGTCCAACCCGGCCTTGGACACTTGATGAGGCACCAATTTCTGGAACACTTGTTGCCTGCAGGCACATTTTGAGACCAACACTGTTGGCAATACCGTAAGGTGGCTCCAACTCCAGTGCCAACCCTCTGCCTCCACATCTCTCCACAGAATCTCTCCTTGCAGTGGCTTTCTACAGAAAAGTATTGTTAAATATAATTTGTAAAGTGCTTTTAGAACAAAGTAATTATAAAAACTCCTGCCTGAGGTAGTAGGAAGGGTGAGGTTTCCCACCTCCAGTTAAAAATGCAGATTTTGCATATTTCCAATTCAGACAGAGCCAATTTACAAAGAATACAAACTTCAGACTTTTATATGCCAAAAAAAGCAATAAAAATGCAAGTCTACTGATTAAAAAACACTCAAAACCCAGCCCCCCCTTCCCCCCTCCCCCAAAAAAATCCAGCTAGGATTAACAGATAGATAAAAAAAGGGAAAGAACTACTTGAATCACCTGACATAACAAAAGACATAAAAAACCAGCAATAATTATATTTTCATGGGAACTTAAATACTGATTTTAACAACTTCAAGAATCTCCTGCATAGTTTTGGTTCCTCATTATTTTGATTTCATAGGGTATTTAATAGAACTTTATCACTTCACTATAGGGAGAAAAAAAGTGTTTTTATTAAGCATTAATTCTTTTATTGCATTTTGATGGTAGCAAATATCTCTGCCATTTGTCTTAAAAGAGCAGAGTTTCTAGTGCTACTATAAAACAGCATTAGAGACACAGGCACACTGTTTTCATCATTGTTTGCTTTTCAAGGCAGTCAGAAGAGCTGTGCTTCAGGTAACAAGTGTTCCTAAAAACCCTGTAAACATTTCAGTAAGAGATACTTGGAATTCAAACATAAAAATCCTAAAATCACTTAGTGCCACAGTAGCTTAAATTTGCCAGGTGCAATTTCTAAGTTTTTACATTGAAGATGCATTAAAAAAAATCCTCCCCTAACACAGCTCTGTCAAAAGCTCAGGCTTTCAAATTACCTGAAACTGTATCACAAATCAAGAGCTTGCAAGAAATATGGAGAGATTCTCTGGTAAGTACATGACACAGATAATAGAAAGCAATGTAATCCAGGAAATCCAGTTCTGCTGAAAGTAAGGACAGTTGTCTTCCTACAAAGATAAAAACTGACAGATCAAGAAAGAACTGAAGGCGAAAAAAAGTCTTTATCACAAAAGAATAGTTTTCTGATGTATTTCAAGAGTACTGAAAAAATCTAGGATTTGTTTAACAGCTTTGCTGGCAGATCTCAGAGACACAGAACTCAAAAAGATTACCCAAAGTAGTGTATATCAACTCACTTTTTTTTTGCATGAAAACGTGCTTGTCCGTGTCTGAGCACGGGAAAGGCACAGTAGTGGTATTAAACTAAATTACTGGTGGCATTAAACACCAGCAGAGACATACACAAGCCCCCTATCTTCTATTGTATTATCAAATTAGGGAAACACCATTCATACTACAGCTCAATTCCTCTGTGACTGTGAGGGGATGAGGAATATTCCCACTGAAAAGCATTCCAAACCACACTCTGGGTTCCTGCTACACTGTGCAGGCTCACACAGCAGACAAATGTACCTCAGGCTAAGCCAGAGGAAAACAAGATTACACAGTCAAGTAACTCCTTGGGTTTTTGAGATGATGAGGCCAAAGCAGTAACTAGGTAACACCTTGCAGCATCACACTGTGTGTCAGCTCAGCTGCATCTCATCTCTTCAGTTTTAACAGCAGTTTGTCACTGAATCACCACAATTTAGAAACAAAAAAACAAACTGCCTTCTTTTTATAATGCATAATAGTTCTCTTTAGCAATCTAAGCCATTTGAGTATTCTGCTCAAAGACAATATTCTTAGATTGTCTTTGTAGATTTCTATAAAGAAATGCCAGGGCAAGAGCCTGGGCGAGCATAGAAAGAAACAAATGCTATGATCAGAGAGCCTGATAACAAGGACCAAGTGTGCTCTGCTCTTCCAAAATTCCTCTTCTGTTTCCACAGTATAGATTGGCACTATCCTCCCCAGCTTGGCTCATGAAGGAAAGACTCTCCATCTCACCCTCTGTCTCTTACTGCTCCCCAGTTCTCCATGCCAACAAAAATCTTGTCTTTCTTTTCTTCTTATTTGGAAAACACGTCACCTAAATCAGTATTTTAAGTCATACGGGGTAGATATAAAATATGATGCACCAGGAGGAACACTGACACACAACAATTCCTCTGAGCGTTCAGTGTGTACACCATCACATAGTTCTGCCAAAGGGCACCTCAAATTTAGGAGGATATTAGCTGTGGAGTCCAAAAGCACAGTAGTACAGATATTATTATACAGAACCCATGTTTTGGGTTAGCAAAGGCAATCATTCAAAGCAGCAGCTCATCAAAAAGAAGCCGCCAAAGCTCTGTGGCTCCTGTCAACAAGATCCTGCAGGGAAAAACAGAAGTGACAAAGAAAAAAAATTTGTCTCAACTTTTAGCAGCAGATCAATGAAATACATCAGTACATCTCATCCCTTAGCAGCAGACAACATTTGGCCTCATGGAACGTGCTATTAGACAAAATTGGCAGGAAAACCTCTCCAAAGCACAGGATCGTCACAGCGCCAGCTCCTCAGATAACTGAGTTCTGACCCAAGCAGAGTTCTGACACAGGAACATCTAAAGGCTGCTGACAGAACAACAGCTCTGAAGTACAGGTTTGCATTTCTCCTGCTGTCACACCCTTCAGGCCTAACTTCTCATCCATGTGTGATCAGCTTGTAAGAACAATGCATACATATGTTAATTATAAACAACTTTTACTTACAGGACGCTTGTCTTTCCTCTAACTAAAATTAAAGGAGAGGCTGGCTTTAGGTGTCTTGGAAAGATACAGGAAATTAAATGTATTTGGTCCAGCAACCTCCTCATGAGCTGAGTAACCTCAGAGGAATGAGAGTGCTGTATTTACACGGGAATATTAAAGCATGTTGCATCTCCTTCATTCTTTACTGCTTTCCTGAAGAAGGCAGCACCCAAGATCAACTCCTGCCTTTCCCTTGCTCTCTGGAGGCAGCACTGCCCCAGTGCAGCTGGGACTTGATGAAGTCAGAGGATTCTCAGACTATTCCAGACAGAACAACTTGAGCAGAGCTGCTCCAGCAGGACTTGCGTAATTGTTAAGCTGACAAACAAAGTCAACAACTTCAAGAACCCTACCTACATTTCAGAGGATTCCACTGTGACCAAAATCCTAATTTTCCTTGGGTTAAGCACATTTGAATGTTCTCGGGATAGAGCATGCTTGCCCGGAGCAGAGTTCTGTGGCAAGGTGAGAGGCTCACCTTACCTGCAGAGACACATGGGCCTTTGTTCTGTATCCTACATGGAAATGCAGAAAGCATTTACTAAATGTGTACGTGTTTATAAACATGCCACAGGATTTTTTAATTCCCATCCAACATGAATAAGTTGCCAGAAGAGTTGCAGCCCTGCTCGTAACTATTCATCCAAATTCAGGGCTACAAAGCAAACTGTACTCTAGCAGTACTCTACCTTTAACAACACCAGCTGGGTAAAATAGAAAGATTACCTTAAGGAAGGAACAAAAAGGTTTCTTAAATGATGTTACAATTACTGGTTTTGGCTTCCTCACTTAGGAAAAGCTCTGACATTCAAGCACTGAGGTATTCCCGTTGTTAAAACACAGGATCAATGAACATTACTCACTCCTCGTCTCCCACATTCAGTTAAGCACTAGTTACTAAAAGTTGTTTCTCTCCCCCAGCACAAGCTTTAGGTGATATAAGCCATTATTATCTATCCTCATGGGTTTGCAACACACAATATCTTATTTTTTTTTTAAATCCCTCTTGGTGGGAGTAGTAAAATACACATTGGGTATATCACCATAATGCAATCAGAGTATTTTGTTTGACAGTTAGGAACATAAAATTATATTGAATGAAGAAAGAAAGGTTTTCATGGAAGAATAAATGCTACAATCCTAAAATAATCACTTCACTTGAATACATCTTTAAAACATATACTGGTTTATTATTACTGCTATAGAGGGAATTCTTACTCTGTGCTAGATAATGTCAGGTGTTCAGAATAATAATTTTTCATTTTCTTTTACTCCCACTTTCCTCCCAGCAGTAATATATCCCATTATCTGTTTCACACTAATTAGCAACAACAAAAACCCCAGTTATTTTAACACAGATCCTCTTTTTATGTTACACAATGTAAATTGGATGGGCAACATAGTTGGAAAGGTGAAAAGTGGAAAAAGAAAAAAAACTCCATAAGAAAAATTAAATGCCATGTGGGGGCAAATTTTATAGAATCATAAAGGCTGAAAAAGACATCCAAGATCATGGAGTCCAACTTTTACTGAGACCATCCTGTCATCATGTCTGAAAGGTATATTGGTTATTATTGCCTTGCAAAATCAAATAATTTGCCTAATTACATGAAAAAAGTGCTATCTATGCAGATAAAGACTCAGAGAAAAGCCTAATTATTAACACATCTGCTTGAATCCTGTACTTCAGTAAAACATTACAATGAGTGCTCTATCAGACCTGCCAAATAGTACAAGCAGCACAGTTAATATTTAAAAAAAACACTTAATTATTTTTTTTTTCAGAATCCAGAAACTTCTGTAATCACAGGCACTTTTGGAAAGGTAAGTAAGTAAACACTGAGTCAGAAGAGCATGGCAGGCAGCTTTGTCTCGGGAAGATGTTTCACCCTGTGGCATATCCTCCACCGCTGCAAACTCACAGGCAGCTGCTTAGGGCCAAATCTCCTCAGCTGTGGTATTGGTGGCCATTACACCTTCCAAAACATTAATGCTCACTACAAAATCCAATATACTTCCTTTTTTTACAGAATTCTGCAACCACAAGAGGTGCAGTGCTGTGAATCCTCACTTTTCTAGCAAGCTGGCACTTCATTAGTAGAACAAATGTTAACTAATATTTTCAATTAACTTGCAAAGTCCCAGCAGTTTGGGAGTGCTGGCTCTGCCCTGGTCTTGGCTGCTCTGCAGCGTAAGCAGAAGGTTGGTCTGGCAGGGTAAAAAGGAAAAAAGCTGTATCTTGTGGTCAGATCCAGCAAACTGCTTCAGAAGTGGTGCTCTGCTTAGACAGGATAGATGAGGGGGAGAGTATCTGCTCTGGGTAAGACACACATGTGGTGACTATTCAAATTGCAAGAAAAAACGTACTGTCAACAGGAATGTAATCTAGGATTATACACAGAATAGAACTTTAACAGAACTCAAGCCTACTGACAGATAAACTCCCAACTCTCAGACTGCTAAAAAAGCTAAAGAGAAATTCAATAAAATATTTCAAGTAGGTGGAAAAAAAAGGTCACCAATACAAACCCATTCAATAGTCCTTTAAAAACATCTTTGTTTATATCAGCATCCAAAAGCAGAGCACCAGAGCAGGGCTGGCCAGTTTGGTGCACACAGAAGGAAAGGAATATTAAAAGTGCTCTCCCTCACTCTGTTATTAACCTACATCCACTGGCACCCATGAGCCAAACAGGCTGTTTAAGGGACCATTCATCAAAAATAATTCAGAAAATGAGGAAAAAAGAAAAGAACCATTTTAAAGATAAATAGTTTATTGCTTCAGTTTAAAGGTGGTGTTATTTCGGTAGTGCTGCTTGTGGAGGGAGCTGTACATGCTCCAATACGAAGTTAATAGCTATGAACATAAGACAGGCAGTTCAATCAAGAGTCAATTTCCCTTCACACTCATTAACTAAAAAAAGAAGTTAATGTTTTCCAAGTGATGAAAAATTAGGATACCAGACTTTAGAGACCTGCTCCAACTGTTCCCTGCAATATCAATCACCAACTATCTTTACAATCCCCATGAATTTATCTAATGCACTATTCTAACTTCCTCTATGTGACTCCTAAACTCCCTGGATGTAACCAGTATTCTCAGCTCCCCCTGACATCCAGAAATTAACAATGTTTAAGAGGTGGCATAATGTGTGACTGATTCAGAGTCCCAGATCCTGAGCGGTCAGAAAAAGTTAAATATAGCCAGGAACTGCTGAACCCACATCACAATTTCTCTGTCACTGAGACTAGTTTGAATATGTTTTCTACAGCCAGATGCAATGTTCCTTGCAACTAAGTAAATGAGATTCCTACTGCTCTGTCAAAACTGATCAGAAACGCACAATGGGGTCAAAAAATCACTGGACATATGTTGACAAAGGAGAAGGGGGGAAAAAAATCTCAGCATTTAAGACTGCAGTGAGGACCAAGACTAAAACCATTCGTAAAGCCATGGCCAACAACTCTGCCAACAATACAGTACAGACAGAAAGGATCAGCTGAGGTTTCAAAGACTGACAACCCCAATATCTGTGTTACGCTGTGCTCTTTCCTTTCTCACTGTCCACTGAGTATTCTCTGAGTGTAAGGAGGGAGGCTTTGCACAGTACTGCCCAACATCAGCATGTTCTGTGTTGGCTGCCAAGGAGCAAAAATTAGACACTAAGAGATGCCAGTAATGTCTTTATTTGCTACCCTAGAAAGGATCCAAAAACATCATAGAGAGTATTCCAAACTTTGGAACTATCAGCAGGCCATGCAGATGGGTATGAAGACTTTGTTTCTCAAGGACCAAGGAGGTTGTTCCAATAAATATAACAAGCCTTCAGATGTGTTTTCCCTTGTTCCCCCTCACTGTGGCATGACAGGAACAGACAGGTGGCTTTATAAGACATTGGAACTGAAAGGGCAGAGGGGGAAGAGCAGTGTTAGAAGAAATCAGCCTTTTACATGTGAGCTTTTCTGGCACATCATGTTCCTGAGCTGAGTCAGCACAACTGCTTACATAGATCGTGCTGTGAGGGCAACAAGTACTCACTCATATTTGGGGTTTTACAGACAGCTGCCCCTTTCCAAAGCCAATCTAGTTACAGGAACTGAAACCTCCATACAAGATGCAGTACATTTATCATGAGATCATCAAGGTGCAACATCAGCAAGAACATTAATCAACATGTTTTATAGTGTTTGAACAGTGGGTAAATGTGAAACACTACTGCCTGAAGAGCTGAAAGACGTTCATTTGCTTAGGACACTGTACAGCACTACCTTGAGTTCAGCTGCCATCGATTTTCGTGGGAACCACAGCTCATCTGTTTGCACAGAAGGTGCTGGATCAGCACTGATTCTTCATTCATCCAGATCAAATGAGCTTCACAGTTGGCACTTACCAACAGCTGCTTCTCTTTCCTGCAAAGAACAGTCCTCTCTACCATAATTTTAACAACTATTTTGGTAGGTAACATAGTCCTAAAAACCAGAATAAAGGGCAACTGTAGACAGCATTTTGAACTGCCTGCCTCTGCAGCAATGCTCTGAGCTGGATCTTCATCCACCCTGTGCCTTCAAGGCACTGCAGTGCAACAAAGTCCTGAAATTTGAGGTTTCTTGCTCCTGCAAAGCACATTGGTCAACCCTTTCTATTTTTAACTTCATTTACAAAAAGATGATAATAGTACCAGCTACATCAACTGTGCAGCAGTGTTGAAAGGATTAATTAGCTAATATCTCTACAGTCTTAAGCATGCAGAACATCACAGATGCAGAGTGTAATTACTGTTATTAAGTGAGTGATTTCTTCGACTCATTGGGACAACACACATTTTATCTGTCATTATTCCATGGCATAGATGTCTACTGCCAAATACCCTCAGCTGAAAAGAAGCCTGAATAACATGGCCTAAACTACACATGTTTTGAGGGTTTTTTGTTTTTTTCAAGCATTATCATTTCTCATTAGCACTAAGGCATAGAAATTCATGGGCTGCTGATAGCCACGAAGACTTAAATTTGGCTACAAAAGAAGGCGGACCCACTTGCCAACTGCAGTATCTCCCTGAAAACCACATCTGAAATTCAACTATGTTGGATCTGCTTTCCCTGACTGCTAGAAATGTCAATAGGGGCTTTAACTGCTGGCCAAACCAGCTCTAGAGCTATTATTTTAACAGCAAGTTCTCCTCCTTAGGGTGTACTGATGTGGCTGTGATCAGTAAGGGCACTGGAACATTAGCCAGACAGTATATTGGTTACACATCTTGGAGAATGCATTAAAATTAGTATTTCTCTTCTTGATGGGTAATACTTATCATCTAAGAGTTCTGAGACCTCCTGTCTGACTTGACTGCTTTCCTGAAAGAAACAAACACAGAAGAACAGGGAAGTGATCATGCACAAATAGAGATGCTAGTTGCTGTAGACTCAAAAGTAAAATAAGCTAAACTACAAGAAAGAGGATGAGAGTTTGATTTTTTGTGGAAAATCTGGGGGAAAGCTTTGGCAGCAAAGGAAGCAAGAGGAGTGTAACAGAACTGAAAGCTGTACTTGCGTGCATGTGTCAAGTATGATGTTAATTCAACATTAGTAACTTCATACTGAGAACAACAGAGCATTCCAGGATGTTGATATTCTCTCTCAAGATTAAAACTCAGTGCTTTTCATAGAAATTTAGGTCAGCACATAATCACAGGCACAAGCCTGATGAACACATTAACTAACAGTTTAAAGCAATGTTAAACCAAACGGCTGAAGAAATACAGCACATAGAGATGTCACCAAAGGTCACAGTAAATTTACTCCCTGGTAGGTTTGCTGATGGATATATAGTGCTATGAATCACTGGTGTTCTGTGAGAAAAGCACAGTTAATAGACTCAGAATCCCAGGATGGGTCAGGTTGGAAGGGATCACAGTGGGGCAGCTGGTCCCACCTCCCTGCTCCAGCAGGGCCAGCCCAGAGCACATGGCACAGGGTTGTGGCCAGAAGGCTCTGGAATATCCCCAGGGAGGGAGACTCCACACCCTTTCTGGGAAACCTGTTCAGCGCTGGGTCACTGCCCAGGGAAGAAGTTCTTCCTCCTGTCCAGGTGGAACTTGCTGGGCATCAGTTCCTGCCCGTTCCTCTTGTGCCATTGCTGGGCCCCACGGAGCAGAGCCTGGTCCATCCTCTGCCCCCTCCCTGCACACCCTGACACACAGGGATGGGGGGCCCTCTCTGTGTCTCCTCTGGAGGCTGAACAGCCCCAACTCCCTCAGCCTTTCCCGGGCACAGAGATGCTCCATCCCTTCAGCATCTCCGCAGCCTCCGCTGGCCCCGCTGCAGGAGCTCCATGTGTGTCCTGTGCTGAGGAGCCCAGAGCTGGACCCAGCCCTGCAGATGTGCCTCCCCATGGCTGAGCAGAGGGGCAGTGCTCTTCTTCATGCAGCCCAGGATCCCATTGGCCTTGCCCCCAGGACACACAACGGGGCAGAGACAGCCTGTTGCCCACCAGGAGCTACTTACAGTAAGACAACAGCTCCAGGCACTCACCTACTGAAATTGGGCTTGGGTCCTTAGGTTGAGTACAGTCCAACTCAACAAACACCTATGAAACTGAGGGACTAACAGGGAATCTCCATGGAATGTCACCTGGCAGACTTTCATTTCTCTAGAACACATGCACGAGCCTAGGTAACATGGAATTCTATTGCAGAATCACAGACATCTCCAGTAGTAGCCAGCTGGGATCATTTAAATCAACTGTGAGGATAACACTGCAGTGCAAAGCAGGAAAGCACAGCACTGTTCTCACAGCTTCTTGCTTTTCCCCATCTGTCAGCCCCAGAAAGCTGCTCACAGAGCCTATCACTCACAGCTAAAATTCTACCTCTGCATGATTAGCTGGCATTAGCAAAACCAAATCAATGGCTTGATTGCAGATTTGCCAAACAGAATGGCAATATGCATACATTAGAATGATTAGGCAATTTGCAACTTCATTACCTCCTTTAGAGACACGTGAGCTATTACCCAAAAGTGTCACGCATATTTTAAATAGTATTGAAACATAGAGCTGCCCTATGTTTTCCCCACAGAATCCCACATGGTGATCAATAACTGACACACCAAGGCAAAGCCTGTTCTGCCAGCCCCTAGGACAGCCTCAGCCTTACTGTCACTAACCTGCACTAAGGTAAAAATTTAGAGGGAGTTTGAAAATTTTTCAATAGCACAGCGTTCTTCATCATTTGCACCTCCTGGGAACACCAGGTCAGTAATTAGTGCTTGACACATAATTATCTCATGGTCAAGGTGAGTGGCTTCAGTGCCAGCATGACCCACAGCTGAGTGCTCTACTGTAGTGCACAAGTGGGATTCCTGAGGCAGGGAACCTCCAGATTGCAGCAGGGGTGCCCCCTCTGTGACTGTCCCACAACCCCAGGGGCCCTGGCATCATAGGTATGATGTACCAGCAGAACCCAACAACAGTGAGGATGAAGGTTCATCTGCCATTGGAGATGTCACAGAGGTGAAAAAGTTGAAAATAATCAGAAAATCTCTTCTGAACAGAAGAGAAGGCTTCATAGGCAGACCAGACCATCCCTTAGGGAAGTCTCCTGCCTCCCTGGCACTTGAGCTAAAGATGTGAAGAGAAAGCTTCCTACTCTGGTATGGCCCTCAGATTATTCTCCATAGGATAATGAAGTTGCAACCAGAAGTCTGAGGGCAACCAAGAGACTTCAGGACCTTGGAACGACTGGTTAAGGAATCAGGAACAGTAGTGTTCTTCTCTATCCTTCCAGTCTCAGGGAATGATGAAGAAACAGGAAAGGCAGATCAATACGTGGCTCTGAGCTTGGTGTCATCAGCAGATTTTTGGATGCTTTGATCATGGATTGGTTTTACAAAAAAGCAGTTCAGCTTTGGGCTTCATACTGCAAGAAGGACTTTGAGGTGCTTGAGCACGTCCAGGGAAGGGAATGGAGCTGGGGAAGGGGCTGGAGCAGCAGGAGCAGCTGAGGGAGCTGGAGCAGCCCAGCCTGGAGAAAAAGAGGCTCAGGGGAGACCTTCTGGCTCTCTCCAAGGACAGGGAGAGATGGCCTTAAGCTGAGCCAGGGGAGGTTCAGGTTGGACATGAGGAATCTCTTCCAGGAAAGGGGGGGTCAGGTGTTGGAAGGGGCTGCCCAGGGCAGTGGTGGAGGCACCTTTCCTGGAAGGATTTAAAAGACACGTAGATATGGCTCATGGGGACATGGTTTAGTGGCGGGCTCAACAATGTTGGTTTAACAGCTGGACTTCGTGATCTGAAAGGTTCCTTCTAACCTAAATGCTTCTATGATTCTCCTAGGGCAAAAGGGCAGCACAAATGCTAATGGAATGATAAATTGGGTGTGCCAAAGTCTACTGGATGACCAAGGAACAAAAATACACACAGCAGGAGATGGGCATCCCAAGAAACAGCCCATTAGGAATCTTACCTTCAGCTCATAGCTGAATGGCTCCATGGAAGCAAACTACATAGCTACAGACAGATCAGTATTTTCAGCTAAAGCACTGAAGTTTTTGGAAACTAAAAGCAGTTTTTTCAGACAGAAAATTATTATTCTTACTCAGCACTTGTGAGGTGAAAATTAGCAGTTACGTGCCACTCCAACCACTGCACGATTGTTTAGAAGAAACCTCTGCCTTTTACTGTATGTAAAATCCATGTCAGAATTGAGATAGAACTAGAATCGTTCTGCAGTCTGAACAGTAACCTGCATTTTACTCAACCACTGTGCTTACATTTTTAATAACAGCTCTTCTGTGCATCCTCCTTAAGCTGTTGTTCCACAAAAGCAAGAGAAATTTCCTATGTGCCCCTTACCTGTTACGTGTCACCCTGAAACTTCAGACTCTCTGCTGTAAGAAGAGATAAAATTACAGCTTTAACACTTAAATGCAAAGTAAAAGCTTTTCTCTAGTTTAAATAATTTAATAGGTAGAAAACTAAACAACTAAAACAACTTGCAAATACCACACCTATGGCAAGCAAACAGCGAACTACAACCTCTTTGTATAGCCTGTCTAAAACATTTGTGCATATACAAAACCAAGAATACAAAACAGACCTGTGCAGGGAATGGCCTCCATTTAAAAACCTACCTACATTCTGCTGAAGAATAACTTGTTTAAAAACAAACAAACAAAATGTTTCCAGAAAATCTTTTCAAAACCATGAAGAATACGTATTATGCAAGTTGTACTCATATAGTTCATTTATGCCTATCTGTAAATAAAAGATTATAATCTATCTTGGTGCAATTAGGTATCATTATAATGCTCTAGTTTATGATTTTATTCATTAATGAACTGAAGTGATTTCAGATATCAATAATTACAGTGTCTGTAAATTTTAACAAAAAGCTCCACAATGAAACAAAAACTCAATAAATTCAAGCTAATAAACCCCAAGCAAAATCTCTCAAACAAAATACCAATTAAGTACCATGAGGAAGATTTAAAACAGAAGCCTTGTGAAATCTATTTTAATATTTACAAGCAACAACACTGCACAGAGCAGATACAGATGCTCTGGTGGTTTCTTCTAGGAGCTGAGTCCACATAATCTTGCCATGGTAGCCAAAAAGCACCTACACAAACCACATAAACCAAACCCATCTTATCCACCTGTGGAACCACATTAGGTTGTAACCACCATTAGGTCGATGCAATGGGACTGAAGAGGCTGCAAGATGAACACCAGCAATGAGCCCTGCACTACATTGCAATGAATTCTGTAGCAAATGTCCAATTTAATAGCCATTCTGCAGCATGGCAGTTGTGTTACAAGACCTGTTTTCAAATCAGCAACAGAAGCAAGCAGTAACGAATGCTTAGGGGCTTGTTTGAAATAATTCAGAAAGCAGCTAATGCAATTGTTATTTTAATCTATTGACAGCTTAAAAACATCAGGGACAGTAAATGCGTGTGAAAGGTCTGTGGTTTGCACTTAATTCCAGCACAGAACTGTCAAATTGAACACACATACAACTTCTCTATTAAACAGAATTTACTCAACCAAGGTATTGGTACATCAAGGTCAGTATCATCTACCATGCAATACCCCATTCCACAGTGTTTTCTAAAAATTCAGACCCATGAGCTCTGCCTCTCATACCTGCCAACTGCTGTGCCCAAGTACACGTTAAAAACAGCCACTGAGAACACAAAAAATGTTATTTGTTACCACAGCGTGAAATAAGCTTCTTAAAACGTATCCACATTAATTAAGACTTTGGAAGAATTAGGCAGTTACTGCTGTGGATGTGGAAGCACACAAGAAACAAAGCAGCAATAAAATTAAATAAATACTTGTTGTATGACATTAGGAGACAGGCATCAGCTGGAACATGTGCAAAGTAGGAGGAAGGCCACCGTCATCTGTGGCACAACTGTAAATCTGCTGTGTCAAATAACCTCTAGAGAAACACCTATGAATGGCAAGTTCTAACATAATGGCAAATAAAATTTCCAGATGTAGTTGATTAAAACTGCAAATTTTGCATATTGTGATGATGAATTACTAATTCACAAAACAAGGAAAATTTGGAACAGGCTACAGGTATGTTTCAAATAGGCTGATCTGAAATCTAAACTGCCAGGGAGAGCAGGGATAGTCTTTCAAGATTGGGGCTTAAAAAAAAAAGAGGTACTCAAATCAAATACTAAGTCAATAAATAAAATTAAAACTGTATGGCATGTAATGGTCAGGAAAAAAAAATGAGATCTAACAGTTCTATGCTGTGTTATATACAAAGAAAGCTTTTAGAAAACTCTTGAAGGGTTGATTTTTGGGGGGTTTTTTTCCCCTCTTTCTTATGGAATTAGAGGGTTTTATGACCACATTTAATTATTTGTTTTTATACAACTATAGCAGTATTGGTTGGAAGAGACATCTCTAAACCAGCTTCCACCACAGCAACACCAAAGCAGGTTATTAGTTGCCTTTTTCTAGAGAATTCCTTTCCCTTGGCTCTGCCAGAACAAGTCTTGGACGGGAGAATCTCTTGGTTTGTATTTCCAGGCGCAGAGAGAGAAAGAGCAAAGCATCAAACACAAAGTTGCTTTCCTTACTATAGTGTGTGAAGGGTTTCAATCACTTGCTATCTCCACATCTTTGTACTGATAAAGTTCTTACTCCTAAAAATACTTTTGTAATGGGTCTGCGATTGTTTCAGATGTTTTTGAATAAAACAAAGTAATGTTCATGTGCTGTCAATAAACTTACTGAAGCTGAACATTTCCACTTGTTTCAAGTCATACAAAGGACAATTTCAGATAAATTTTCCAAAAGTACATGTAGAAATTTGAGTGAGGTGTTATTAGTTCTGATCCCCTAATTAAAGAAATTACTTAAAATAAACCACAAGCTGGGTTTTTTCCCCCCAGAATCCTAGAGATCATACATGGACAACAGTACAACAGGAGAAGCTGATAGACTAAATAAAGCATAATTTTTTAATGACCCTACAAGTAACTGTAGTCAAAGAGCACTTAGATAACACTTGATATCAACCAGAGAAGTCTTAAAATATTTCTCTCCTGTGAAAACTACTACAAGTGGTAGTCAAAAGCTTATTAAAGAAACAGATCCATCTAGTGGTAACACTGGTTTTATGCTAATGCCTGTGGTAGGAATGAGCAGGGAAGACTGGGGAATAAATGAATTATACAATCAGAAAGAGCACTGATAATCAAAGTTTCACTTCAAGGCGAGTAGGGAGAACTTTTCCTCTAGTTAAGATGCTGAACAAGCCTTTTCAAATAATTTGGTTTACAAAATATTAGTGTTTATCTTCAGGAAAGATAGAGCTTCACTACTCCAA
The DNA here is from genome assembly GCA_013400695.1 of Neodrepanis coruscans. Lineage (NCBI taxonomy): Eukaryota > Metazoa > Chordata > Aves > Passeriformes > Philepittidae > Neodrepanis > Neodrepanis coruscans. Next base: position 42,263 of record VYZS01100428.1, on the reverse strand, counting down.
CTTGTCAGTCAGTATCAATGTCAGATTATGGCAGGAAAAATTCAAATGCATGAGGCAAGGATACTGCTAAAACACTTTTCAGAAACCATAATTTCAGTTCAAAATATCCTAAACTGCTTCAAAAAATGGTTTTGATAGTGTAATGACTTTGAATACATCTGTGCTTAAACAACCTTCCGTGTTGAGCAACAGTATGTTTTGCTCATTTGATCTACTGTCATTGCATATGACAATTCTGAGTGGGAATGGTCCCAGGGGATGAGAGGAAAAAATTCCCACAACGTGCCAAAATCTGAAAGCCATGCAATTTTAGGCCTATCAGAGCATTCCTAGTAAAAAGTGCTAGAAAAGCTAATAAGGGCTCATCTAATACTGAATTGAAAATGACAGCAAAATTAGCATCACTGGTCACGATTTCATGGTAAATAGATCTTGTCAAAATAAATCATTATGCAGTTTTTCAGTGGGAATCTCAGGCTTGGGTACTTGGTGCCTCAGGCCATCTTGATTAGAAAACAAAAGCACTGCCACAACATAATAAATGGACTGAAACCTGTGATAGGCTCCGAAAGACAGCTGTAAAGGAAGACAAAGCTGCATATTTTGCTCCAGGGAACCAGTTTCCCAGCTTGTCCTAACTCCTCCACTGCCCCAACTCTACCATCACAGTGGAGAACACTCAAAATTATCAAAGATAACAAAATAGACAAGAATAGAAACACACAGTTCAAAAGGAAATGAATGCTCTGGCTTCAACTGGAACAGCAGCCAAGTCCCCAAATTTAAGTCAGTCCTGAAACCCATACAGACACTGGAACCAGAGGACAAAAAACAGGGATGGAGGGGGAAATTTTGAAGCTGATCCTGTTCTGAGGGAGAGAAAACTCAAAGGAGAGGGGAGCAGCAGCAAATCCACATCCCCACACATGACCCTCTCTCTCCTGGATCTCCATCACGGTGCACAGGTCTGCTGCCCTGGCAACACAGAACTGACTTTTTCTACCTTGCAAAAAAAAAAAAAAAACCAAACCAAGAATTTGTGAGTCATCCCTGAGACAGCAAAATCCTCCAAGGAGGATTTCAGAGCAATCCTGACAATATGGAAGGAAAAGGACTTCTCCACATTTATAATCTCCGACCACAGTTTTTTTTCCTTGTCCTCAGAATCCATCAGCCTTGTCCCTGTACAGTCCGGCAGTAAAAAAAACACAAAAACCGAAAAAACTAGCCCTTTGCTATTCCTAAGGTCTCTAAGAGGTTCATTTTCAGTCAAAACACCCATCCCTTTTCTATTGTGCATCCGGAAAATTGGCAGTTACCACTTCACTGTTTTTCACTCATCTGACAGCATTTGGTGGTGTCTCAGATCTAAAAAATGGTCAAAACCCTGGGGCTCCAACACAGGAAGGATGGGAACCTGCTGCAGTGAGTCCAGAGGGTGCCACTGGTGTTGATCCCAGGGCTGGAGCCCCACTGCTCTGGAGACAGGCTGGGATAGCTGAAGGTGTTCATGCTGGAGAAGAAAAGGCTCCACAGAAATCTCAGAGCCCTTTCCAATGACTAAAGAGGCTCCAGGGGAGCTGGAGAGGGACTTTAGGCAAAGGATGGAGGGACAGGACAAGGGGGGAATGGCTTCCCGCTGCCAGAGGGCAGAAACAGATGGGGTATTGTAAAGGAATTCTTTCCTGGGAGGGCAGTGAGGCCCTGGCACAGGTTGCCCAGGGAAGTTGTGACTGCCCCTTCCCTGGAAGTGCCCAAGGGCAGCTTGGACAGGGCTTAGAGCAACCTGGGACAGTGGAAGGTGTCCCTGCCCACAGCAGAGGGTTGGAATGAGATGGTCTTTAAGATCCCTTCCAACCCAAACCATTCCATGCTTCTAGGAGTGCCCTCACCTGGGGACATCCTTGCCCTCACAGCAGAAGTTGCACTCCAGTTAAACATCATCCACGCTCCTGCCTGACACTATGGCTCCCACCAGCAGAGCAGAAAACCTTTATGAGTGAGAGCTGTCTCGTTACAGGTTGTTCCAGATTAAACATAAACACACTTATTGAAATGCATGAGCACACAACATGTCCCTGCTGGCAGCGACACAGCTTTCAGCTCTCCCCTCTCCATTCTCCCAGCAAGAGAGGCAGAAGTCTGCCTTTGCTCTGAGGTTCCCCTCAGTGTTTATGCATTCCATAAATCCTTTGATTTGCTGTGATGAGCATGCCCAAAAAGCATAAGACCTAAGGACTCAAAGCACAAATAACAAATTGGTACCCAGTTCAAGGACTCTGCATTCTGTATCTTTGTGGCTGCTATGAAGTTACAATTTTAATTACTGGAAGAACGGGGAGGGAACAACACTCCAAATCAATTGGAATTTTGCTTTAGAAGATGTGGCTTCTCCTAGAGAGCTTCTCTCCAGGCAAAGGCAGTAGTAAGGAAGTCAGTCTCTACCCAAAAGAGCTCTTTTGGTCCCTAGGATTGTCTAAAAAGAATAAAAAAAGCCTACAGGAAAGTCATTTGAGAGAAATAAGAGAAAGGCTCCTGTAAAAAGCCATCTAACAAATAATTGGTCTCCTGTAGAAATATTCCAGCAGAGTCCTGCAGATAAATTAAGTCCTCAAATGATGCCCAAAGGAAAACAAAAATGAAATTGAGGAACTGAAAGCAGAACAAGGATTGCAATCAAAACTGTTAACAAAGGCTGCTGAAATCTATTGTCAAAACTACTATTTCTATTCTTTTTTCTCTCAAACTGCTGCAAGGCACCACTGGGGTCAGCAGGGCCATGTTACCTACTCATACACATCTTACTCTCACTATGCAAAACACAGTCCAGAATCCCAATGTTACAGCAGCTTTTTAAATAACTAATTTGAGATTTAACTTACAAATTTGCACAATCACATCTGAGTTGTCAAATCTGGATTTATTGCTTTTTTTATTCAGTGTTACTTCTGCTTTAATTTTTAAGCATCTTTTACAGCAATACCCATGGACAAGTGGCCAATACTGTTATATTTCTATATCATTTTTCTTTGCAAAGGGATGCAACAGCTACGATAAGATGGACTGGACTATTGTGCCAACAAGCAGGGACCCAACTTAAATCACTTTAGATTATAACAACACCACTAAAATTTCTGCAAAGAGACAACTTTATAGTGCAGATCTTTAATATTTTAGAGAAAACTAGATTTCTTTCATGTACTTCATGTGAAGCAGAACCAGCAGGGGAAAAAATAAGGAAAAACAGAAGTGACATTAATACATGATAATAACACAAACTTTCTCGTACCAACAATTATACATCATAGAGTTAAATGAAAAAATGGATTTAACATGCCTGTACATGGTGCTCCACTGAGACTCTTGCATAGCTTTGGAAGAAAGCTGATGGGTCTGCTTAAATCAAATCAGAAGCTGAAGCCCTTAGATGACAATAAAGGAAAAACCAGCCTTATAATTCAGCGCAAAAACAACTGAGCTGCTGAAGGTTTGAAACCATCGAGTTGCAATATGATTGGCATGAGCTGGTGAAAACCACTTCTGGGTCACTCACCTCCCGCTTTAGGAGTTTTGAAGCACATTTGCTGTCTGACTGTAGCTGTTCACATACAAGGCACCCAAGTGGCTCCAATGCTACCATTGCCTTAAGTGCCTATGATGCATAAGTTTAGGAAATTCAGGACAGCAAAGCAGCAGCAGGATAAAGGCCATCATCTGGCACAGCTGCTACTAAGATGGAAAATCGGCAGAAGAGTAACAAGCTGTGGCAGGCACAGACCCACGCAGCACATTAACCCTGGAACACCTGACCTTCACACTCAAGTACAACACAACACGTGGCAGAACATGTTGGCTGCCAAGCTACAGCTACTCCTCACAGGTGAGCAAACAGGAAGGCTCTGGAAGCTGGGAAAATACAGTTGCTCCTGTATAAATTTCATATATTAGGCAGAAATTGTTCCTTGTGAAGGTGGGGAGGCCCTGGCACAGGTTACCCAGAGAAGCTGTGGCTGCCCCATCCCTGGAAGTGTCCCAGACCAGGTTGCACGTGGCTTGGAGCAACCTGGGATAGTGGAAGGTGTCCCTGCCCATGGCAGGGGGTGGAACAAGATGAGGTTTAATGTTCCTTCCAATCCAAACCATTCCACAATTCCTTGGTATCTGCAGATATACATACACAGGTATTTATTTCCACACAAATGTTCAGTCAGGCGCAGTGCAGGCACTGGGAAGAGATGCTTTTAGTTGTTCCTTGTGTTTTCCTACACAGCACTTGCTGGTGTGCTGACAGATTCAATAATTATATTTTTATGTGCATGCAGGGTTGCTTCATGAGAACTCAAGTCACAAGGGTAACAGAAGAGCAGACAGCAATTTGGGGGTTTGCAATTTTTCTCTTTTAAACATACTGATCAATTGTTATAAAGCCATCTCTGCTTTACGGAAACTTAAAAAATAATAGATTCAATATTTTTATAAACTCACAAGCAGGAATCAGGCTACGTGTTGTTTCTGCTGATGAGCAAAGAGATCACTTTGATTATCCTCTGTGTTTCGGTGCAGCAAGAGGATGAAGAGATGGCACTGATGTGCAGAGAACCATTTCCTTCCTCAGGTATTGAGCTGATATCTATATTTAATATGAATTCTGGGTGCAGCACAGTGTAGATGCAGCTATAAGGAATTTTACTGTGAGAACAAATCGTTAAGAAACAGATAAAGAGTCACTGCAGCATTTTCTCAATACAGACTTGGGCCTGTTGCCAGCTACAGCACCTGCCCCTCTGTAGGGCAGGAACCCATGGAAGCATCAGCTGGAGAGAGCACAGGACAAGCCTTTATTAAAGCACACGTGCCATCACTTGCACTGCTGCAGCTCAAGCTCTGCCAGGGCCATTATATCAGTGCTTATTTATTGCCATTTGATCTCTGAGAGAAGGATTAAATGGGGTGGTATTTAATCACCATCCTAAGGATTTAATGACACTCGGCAGAAAAGCTGAACTGAGAAGGTGCTGGGGAGCACAGAGAAGAACGTTGTGATGAAATTTGGATATTTCTTTAGTTCTGTTTTGACTAAGCACAAAACCAGCTTTCAATCTGTCTGAAAGATTCATGGGCACACAGAGCCTCAAAATGCATGACTTCAGGATTCTTAATTTTTAAGAGATTTCCAGAAAGCTTCTTGAGAGAGCACACACTTGTGTACCAGCGAACAGCAAGTGGACTCCAAGACCAGCGATGACTTGGAAGCAGGAATTCTGTACATTCCTCACCAAGAAAGATTGCTGCTCTCCTTCTTCCCCCACAGCTGCCCCCTCCCTCTCCTTTCTGCTCCTGCATGAGCCAACAGGTAAAAATATACCCTACAAGCTCACATTTGGATTTAGCTCTGGGCTCTTAGTGATAGGCAAACCCACAGATAAGAGCTGCTCAGGTAACTCCCAAGGCTGAGCATCCTCTTCACGTAAGATTTGCTGTCCTTCCCCTCCCCCCCAGACTTAGAGACTTGAACCTTGCAATGGGATCAAGCTTTACCCTAATAAAGGGAGGTGTTCATTCCAGGGAAAATACTTCCCATTAGGATCACATTCTGATTTTCAAAGTTTCTCTGCCTCTTAATGAGCTGATTTGCCCTGTGCACATACAGACACATCATGTCAATTGAATCCATGTTGAGTTCCCTTCTTTTCTTGGCTAAACAAAGGATAGTGCTGCAGTATAAAAAGTGAGTCACAGGGACAACAGGAAAGAAAAATACGAAGCCACAGCAACATATTTGTTGTTTTGTTTTCTTTCAATAAGGAAACACAAAAAACCCCAACAAAAGACCCCAAGAAACAAAAAAAAACCAAAACAAGAACATCAGCAAATTTTAAAGTATTGGAGGACAAAACAATACCCCTCCCCTTTGTATTTACCAATATCCATTTACTCTGCTTTGCAAGTTGGATTTCCTATTGACAATATATTCAATAGGACCTTGTTACCTCTTATCTACCTATAAATGGAGTGTATTTCCTGAGTGTGGTTGAGGGGTTTCATGTATTTATTGGGGTTTTGTGGTGTGCTTTTGGGTATTTTGGGGGGTTTTGGTGATTTGTTGGGGTCGGGGGAGAGCTCGTTTTAGGACGCCCAATGCTTTGATTTTCTACCTTTGTACAACTACCTTGCATAGGAAGGAACTTAAGTCACACAAAATCATTTCACAGCCTTAGATTTGTCATGAAGGGCAGTCCCAAGGCTTCTCTTCAGACACCTCCTCAGTGCTCACTTTGATAACAGGAGATCCTTGTTCTATGAGAATTGGTTTCACTAAATGAATAAAAATAAAGCCTTTAAAGTTTCACTTACAGATTTGAACATTCAGCATCCAAACAGGTTAAACAACAGAATAATGTCTCAACCTAAATATAAGTAGCAGGGCTAAACTGTATTCCCTAACACCCTCATATGAGTTACAAAGAACAAAGTATTAGTATTTAACTTTGAACTGTAACATACTCTGATCTCATATTTTTCTCTAAGCAAAACTACTGCTGATCATCTTTTGGATACAAGATAAAGACTTTTAAATTTAAAAAAAAAGTAATATCACAACACCTAAAGAAATTTTTCAAGTGACCACATCTTAAGAAATACCATCTCATCTTTGCTCCAGGAGATTAAATGTACACACACACACAAAAAAAAAAAAATCACTAATCTTCATGCCTAGGAATCNAAAAAAAAAAAAAAAAAAAGGCAATTATCCTGGAAGTCACCAGGAAGCAAACTCATTGCAGCCACAAACATTAATTTATCAAGATTTCCAGAAGGGAACAAGGAATTTGGATGTCTTAAAAGTCTTCAGATCCTTTTTACTGACCATACCAGGGCTCACCCACAAGTACAACTCACTGCCAAAACTTTCACACTTTATTTTTCCTAACACTAAAAACCACTTAGCAAACAGAAAACCTGAAACACTCGGATTGTTTGACTGTAATCCTTCCAAATGGGCTGCTCTTTATGAAACTTGAAATTTCTGCTAAAGTAACTGCTACAAGCATGTGCTATTTTCCCAGTTCTTCCAGAAAACAATGCAGTTCTCACCCTGCAATCTTCAAAAAGAAATCAGTCAAATGCTACAGATATGGATGAGGAAGTAGAGAACCCAAGTGCACAAATAAAAAAATTGAGATTGTTCTTCACTCTTCCAGTTCCTCTCCACAGAAAGTTGGGAGTCTGATAGAGAAGACTGAAAGAAGCAAAACATTCTCCTGATTCTCAAGACATAAAAAATCCCACCAGAAGTGAACACACCTTCCACAAGAGAGCAAGCTCTGACCTCTCTGGTCACAAGAATGAGCAGAGGCAGGGAGTGGGGGGAGGAATTGGGGGTTCTGATGGTACAGAGAACACAACAAAGGCACCTTCCAAAAAGAGCTCAAACCCAAGCCAACTCTTGAAATTTTCTCCACAAGAAATCCGGTGAAAAACATTTAGGGAAAGGAAAGTCTGCAAGTCTCCAGAGTCAGCTAAAGAAAGGACCACCAAACGAGCAACCTGCCAAGGATTATTTGTTTACCACCTTGGACTCAAGTGAGAGCATCTGTCAATCTCTCAGCAGCCTCCATCCATCATGAAGGACGATCACATCTCCAAGCCCTGTGTTCTTGCCCTGTCATCACTTCAGGGTTCCTGCTGCCTATCCTTCAAAATTTTAAATGCCAAGGAGAAGTTGACAGCTGCAATGCAGTGTCAGTCTTAACACAGGATGTTAGCTTAGGACTAAGAACTGCACACAGGATTTTAGGGTGAAATTTCCCTCTATCCCAAAAGGACATCTGCTGGAAAGACTGCAGATGGTATGTACCAGCTTAGAAAACGAAATTATTACCTGTTATTCTCTATTATCTTTGCAGAATAACACCACAGGAAACAGATGGGATATCTGATTTCATCTGCACTTAAGCATCAGAAGATTAATAAAAATACTAATATTATGACTGCTGATTAAAGAAGGGAGGTTTCTTAAAACAAAAGCACCCCAAAGCAACTAAAATATCAAAACCCAACAACCACACAAAACCCAATAACCCATCCAGGTTCTCCCCAAAGTCTGTACACCAACCTACCTGCTCTGAGATGATGTGAAAGTCTTAATTCTGAGAAGTACAAAAAAACTCCAAGTCTCTATTCCCTACAAAACTAATAACTTCATCTAGTGCAGTAATAAGTCTGGTGCTCTGGTAGCTGATCCTGAGGTTCAAATAGGCTTATAATTTATATTTATTTTTAATTCCCTATAGTCAAGAACAGGGACTGCATAGATGATAAATTAAATGGCCTGAACAACAAACTCCTGAGTGCCTAGTGCAAGAGAAGACAAACACAAAAGATCCAGTTCTGTCAAGTCAGTGAAATAATCTCA
>VYZS01100427.1:14659-34864 GCA_013400695.1 Neodrepanis coruscans | reverse complement strand
GCTCAGAGCCCCATCCAGCCTGATCTTGAACACTTCCAGGGATGGGGCATCCATGGCTTCTCTGTGCAACCAGTTCTATTTCTCACCTCCTTCACAGTAAATAATTTCTAATAATCTAACACACAAGAAAGTGTTTAGGTTTAGTCAGGATGGCTTTATGAAGGAGGAATGCTCAATCAACTGGATGATCTTTTACAGAGAGATTATTTGCTTGATTGCCTGAAGGGGTGGGCAATGGGTATTGCTCATTGGAGATTTAGCAAGGCTTTTGATGCTGTGTCCTATAAAATCCTGGTTAATGAAGTATGGGCTAGACAGAGGGGATGATGGTGTAGATTGAACACCAGCTGAGAGTGGTTCTTTCTCTCTATTCAGCACTGGTGATGTGTAGCTGGATTGCGGAGCCCAGTGCTGGGCTGGCCAGTACAGGAGAGACATGGACATACTGCAAGTCCAATGCCGGACCACAGAGCTGATGAAGGGACTGGAGGATCTTTGTTAGAGATTTTGTTAGATTGTTTGGAGAGGCTGAGAGAACCTGGAGAAGAGAAGGCTCAGGGGACTTTTATCCATGTGGATAGGTATGTGATGGGGGAAGTAGAGAAGATACAGCTAGAATTTTCTCAGGGGTGCTGATGGACAAGACTTGAGAAAAGCAACACTAACCAAAATACAGGAATAATAAATATACAGGAAGAAACGTTTTAACTGTGAGACAGGTCAAACACTGGCACAAAGTCGTGCCTTTGTGCCGGTTAACTTGCCCAGAGAAGCTGTGGCATCACCATCAAAACCTGGTTCAAAACGGGATGGGATTCAGCCCTGAGCAGCCTGCTGTGAGCGAGAGTTGGAATGGATGATCTCCAGATGTGCTTGCCAACCTCAGCAGCACTGAAATGGATATGCTGCTTGAAATGACTTCTTCATGTAAAACATCCGCTTTGAGAGCCCTGTCTCTAATGAAATGACAGGGCAGGCAGACCCTGTGGGCTGCCCTGCTTGCACAAGGCTGATGGGCTGCATTGGGGATTGAATAGAAGGTCCAAACTCAGCATCCACCAAAACGGACACAACTACATGGCCTACATTGGTCCCTAGTGTTTGCCTTTGTTCAACCTTGAACTTCAGCTCCATGCATCAATTTGCAGAGGACGATACTAAATCCAAATCTTTAACTCCCCTTGTGATGCAATTTGAGACAGATGAATGAAAAATGCTGTGTAAGTGTTGCTGTTACTTGGTGAGGTGAAAAGGAGTTGTGTTGGTCTGACTATTCACTGGTGCAGTCTGAGAGTGCTCAATACCTGAAAGAAACTCCCACTCTCCCTACTCTTCATTACTCTTCTGGCTTATGTTGTGTGACTCTATTCCTAAATTGTCCTCTGATTTCTAAATATACACTTCAGGGGGTGGTTCACGTTTGGCAAGACAGCTTTCTTTATTTATTTCTTTATTGTATACATAGGGGAAGCTGTATAGACTGTGTATGAACATGGGCTTTTGTATAAAAGCAATACCAGCTCAGTAAAATAAAGCTTTTGCTGCAGAGTATCTGACACGTTGAAACCCCTAAGGGGTCATAGGAGTAGTTGTTTCAGGTGAGGGGAAATCCAGTGTGGATCTAATTTTCTTTCAGATTGACTAACATCATCATGAAAACACTGATCAGGGTTCTTGTTGTGGAAAAAGAGACAAGAAATTGGAACAAATGTGATTTGTAGTTGGAGGAAAATAGCAAATTCATTTTCTATTTGTCACAGCAAGCCAGGTACAGAGTTGTTAAACCTGCTTCCCTCTCTGCAGTCACACTGCTTCGCTTTCTAAACATGGGTTAATATGCTTGAATAATGGAAGTGTATCCTTGGCTTTGGGGACGCTGCAAGAAAATTGCCACCAGTATTTGTCTATGCTGATGTACTGCTCTCTTGACTAGCAGGCATCTATTCAGAACTGGGTGCCTTTTAAACTCGGCTTCCTCAGCAAACAATTGGGGTGAAATAACCAGATTTCCCAATGGATTGACTTATGAATGGTTCTGGGCACGCAGGATATGTTTTCAGTTCCAGAAATGACCTGAAACATCCCAAAGTACACTGGTTTATAGAGATTTCAGTAGAGATTCCTGTCTTATATTTGACGAGAGTATAATATTTTTGGAATGTTGGTTTTAGATTGGCGAAACTTTGCACTTCACTAACTAATGCAAAAGCATTTAGTTTCTGTTAAAACAGAAATGAAGAAGCCAAAGCAGTTCCTCCTTGGCATGGGAGAAGGCGACCCCATTCCCAGGCTCACAAAAGAGAGCTGTTTGGAGTGGCACTCTTGGGGCATGTGGGGCTGGCAAGTCCTATCTCCTGCCTCTCTGTGATTCCACTTGTGCCAACATGCTTCCCTCCTGGAGGAGGTAAAACCAGGCTGCTTTGCCAAAGGGTTGCAGCTCTCACCTGGGATGTTGAACCTCTGCAAAATAGAAATTAAAAGAAGACAAAGACAGAGGATGCTGGAGAGAGGCAATGTGTTGTTTGGAGGATTCCTAGTTAAGGAGATATGGGAAGTCCATGTCCTTGGGATGATCCTCTCCTGAGCAAGTGCTTTTGCTGACTTTTTTGCTAATTGAAGCTGTCTGCTTCCTCCTTCTCCCACTCTGCTGGGCCTGGGGAGCCTGGTCCAGGCTCTCGTTTGCTGGAGCTATTAAGTAAATTCAACCTGAATTTGAAAATAGCAGTGGGATTACTTAAACCGTGTTTCTCAGCATGTTCACTGTTTGTAAAACTCCTATTCTGCTGTACTTAAATCTAAGCCCTCTTTATTTTCTTTTGGTCTCTTATCCAAGAGATTTTGAATTTCAAGGGCAAGATGTCAGTATTGTACCAGGCAACAGGTACTGGAGGGAAGGTGATTGCATCATATAATGGCAACATGTTATTGCAGATTTCCAAAAGTAGAGGTGTTTCCCCACCTTTTTATTAAAGCAAATTCATTCTGAATTTTGGAAGCTGTCTTGTCTTTTGTGCTGTTAGATGATACTGTTGATACAGATTTTCTCACAAGAGAGAATGAAATTTGTCGGCCCTTACACCTTGGAGAAAAAATACCAACAGCATGGTAAAAAGATTCTTCTTTTTATTTTCCTTTGGTTTCATAGCCAGAAGCATATTTTCTATCAGTTTCAGGTGACCCTTCAAAGAACATGGTGTCTGTTAGCCCATAACCTCCATCCATACATGAGAGCTCATAGGTGGTACCTGAGTTTCTGTAACACCCTATGAGAAAATCCCAGGACAACAAGAATCAACGTGTCTGGTGGTTTCCAAGAACAAGGATGTTGTGGAGGGAGCAGCATTTTGCCTTATGTATATATTTATTTTTAAAGTGTATTTTTAAAATGCGTGGACACTATATTTGAGCATAGATATTGGCAAAATAATGTAAATTTGCAATATTTATATTGGTGGTTCAAGGGCTGTGCCAGGCAGATACCCCATCCTCTTTGCCTATGGGAATGGTCCCCACCTTCTGTCATGGAAAGTATTGGGGGTGCCGTGGCGTAAACATCTTGCTGGAGCTATGTAGTCTGACATGGTATTAAAAAAACCCCCAGTAACGTGAAAAGTGATTCTCCTTTTTGGGAAACAATTGATTCATTGTCGTCATTAAAGTTAGAGGCAGTGTGGAGCACAGGCTGTTCTTGGTAGAGGATTACAAGACTCAGTTGGGATTTAGGGATGGAAATGCACGCAGGATTTCCTTTAAAAAGCCCTGTGCTTAAGTAGCTGTTTTGTTCCTACACTAAAACCTAAAAATACCAGGCTAGTGGGCCGCTTTTTGAATTTTTGGGGTGTTTTGGCTCACCCTGTGGCATGCTCCTGGCAGTGTGATGCACTGGCATGCCATGTCGTGTTAGAAATGCAGATCTGTAGTGGAGTTTCTTGATGAGAGTGCTGCAATGATCTTAGCTGAAATACCAGGGCATGCACAAATAAAAAGGAGGTTGCAAGTCACCTGCGGAGCAAAACACAGGGTGCTGGCACCTGCCTCCTAACCCTCTGGCCCAAGAGAGGGGAGTGCTGGCTGAGGGCAGCTCAAGCTTTTGGAGTGAGTGTGGATCATGATGCTCCATCCCAACAAGCCAAGGAGGCAGAGATATTGGCGTACTGACATGTCTGGGTCTCAAGGCCAAGTCAACATCCCTCTGACCTACTTTGAATTTAACACTTAATTCATCTTCTCTAATGTTATAAATAATTCAGCCTGAGGCAGTTCAATGGTGATAAATACGACAATAAATGTGGTACTGCAGTGAAGGCTACAAAGAGAGTAGTGCTTTTAATTGACTGTTGCATGGTAACTGAGAAAAGCAGAGAAAACTCACTCAAAGCACTGCACACAAACATCACCAAGCACAAGTTCTTTGATGGCTTTGAAGTTTCCTAGAGTAATTCAGCCCTTATCAAAGCACCATGACTCACATAATGTTGGAGGTTAAACCAGATTACTTGTGATTCTAAAGTCTTCATACAAACTAATTTAACTTCATGGGACAACTGTGAAGGTCCTGTTTTATTTCTGATAGTGTCTTTCCTCAGTCTACCTTATTCATTCTGCCTCTGTGGGAGCCTGATAAAACCTGAAGGCTGTAGGTCGGCAAGTCTGTAGTTCTTGCTGCCACACTCTGTGCTTAGACCACCTGTCTCTCAGTTAAAAGATGTCTTCTTTGCTTTTGACACCCAGCACTGTTAGTCAAATATCCTTACTGCCCAAGTGTGAGCCAAAAGCAGGAGTGACAGCAGTGGCTTCATTGAGTTAGACCAGGAGGTTGTCCCAGTGACATCAGCTGTTCAAAAGCCATCCATGGCTGCCAGTCCCTCTTATGACTGATTGCCACCAGCATTCCGGGTCTCAAGGGAAATAAGCTGCGCTGTCCTTTGGGCTACCAGGTGAGCCTTGAAACAGGAGCAAGTGCCTGGAGGCTGGAAAGACTAGCACATCCCTAGCATACTGTGTGAATTCACATATGTCTGAGTGTGGAAAATAACCAGGCATGCAGGAAGCTAGGCCTTCTTGACAGTAGAGCAGAGGCACAGCATTCGTCTCTGTGGTTTTGGGGAGATCTGTTTAAAGCTTTCTGGCTCACTACAGCTGCAGTTGCTTTCTCTGAAGAACATCCCATACGCTATGGTTTTCTTCTCCCCAATGAATTAGGCACAGAGCTTTAGAGACACCTTTTTTTTTTTTTATGTGTGCCTATATTTAGCTTAATTTTTAATGGTCTGCTAGACTTCTCTGTAGTTAGCTAACAAGATCTGGTTCAATAGGTTACTGTGCTATATCTGTGTCTGGTTTGACTTGCAGCTATGAGAAAAACTGGGGCCAGGGAGTCTTGGAGCCTGCATTTGTACACTGCTTATTCTGCACTGCTCCAAGAGCATACATGCCTATGCTCTTTCCCCTGATCCCATCCAAGCATGGAGTCCCAGGGTGACTCATGGGAAAGGCTTGTTTAATTTTATAAGCTTGGGATTTCTGCTTAGGGTCACGGGTGTTGGGGATGTAACTGGAGAGGAGCCGAGATCCAGCAAAACCACTTCTTGGCTGTTAACAGCTCCAGGGAGTAATGATGGAAAAGGCTTCTCTAGCCTGTGTCTCATGTTCCCCTGGGAGCTGGGATTGCTGAGTAGTCTGAAATTCAGTCAGCTTCAGTAGGATCTTGGCCATCACTAAAGGAAGCATTATGGGGCATGATGTGGGAGAGGAGGGGAGAGAGGATATGGAGATGGTACAGTCTCTACAGCCAGCCCAGCATTGATAGATGGCTTTGGGAATGCATCTCCTATTAAGGGCAACTGAATGAGAGAGTGATGTCTTATAAATACCCACTATAACTTGAGAGAAAAGACCCAAGAGACAGGTGGGCAACCAGCCATCAGTTTCTGGACTCTAAAAGATGGTGTTTACACCAGCAGCAATTGACAGTACCTAATATGCATCTGAATCCATAACTCCAGCAGTAAGCACCAAAAGGGTTAAGCATAATAAAACCCAAGCTTGCCACTGTGTCTTTTCACTGTGAATCACTGAAGTAGAGAGTTTCACTCTGACCTGTGTAGCTGAACTCAGATCACTTGGAGGTCTCTTTAAATTCAGACTACTATCCTCCTGAGACAGTGGGGATGTTTTCTTACAGCTCTTTCAAATTTGTATTAAAAATGCTGTACCTGAAACCATTTTGGTCAACTGATATTTGCTAAGTTCCAAACAAGAGAGTAAAGTTGCATCTGACCTGATCTTTGTAAAGTGAGATAGTTTTGCTCAAGGGCTTTTCTTTTTTTTTCATGGTTTTAACTGCACCACTTTCATCATTGCCTTCAGCTTAATGTAGCAATACCTCAGAGGAGGAGCATAAAATCAGCAAGCTAACAGGGACAAAGGGTCATAGAAGTAGACCTTGGAAGATAAGCTGATGTATAAAGCCTGGTCAGTACCTGGCTGGTAATATATCACCCCTGCTGCAGAACGAGAGGCCACTCTCTATTGCAACTGAAACGGAAAACCCTGCAGTAAAGGAGGTGGGAGTTTTCTGAGGGGTGGCGGTGGGGTGAGGTAGATAGGGGAGGGTGGATTGTAGATATTTGCAAGTACATGGGTGGGGGAGGCAGTGCCTCTGAGTTTTTTTCATTCAGATGAGTCTAATCCCCAAAATTGACTCCTAATCTCAACAGGAGACCCCAGATTCAGTATTGATCTTCAAATAATTTGCTGTCCTCAGTGGATAAGTTTCAGCCTCCAGAAGTAGGACCTGTTTTTCTTTGGAACAGGAAGCTCCAGCACAACAAGCCAAAACTCTGAAAAAAACCATTACCTTTGTCTTTCTCCCCAACAAAGCAAGTGTCTCACACTTTGTGTTTCCTGTGGGAAGTATGCTCAACCTGTACACATCTTTAGGGGTCAGTGTGTGCCCCTTTGAGTACCTTGACCTCAAATACCTAATAGAGCTACTTTGGCTTTCAAAACAAGGGTCCCTTCATTTGCCTGTGAGGGTGATGACCTTATAGCTCTTGCATTTATGGGTTCTGAGAAATTAAGATGATGAGTGCTCTGTCAGCAACCACTGCAGGCAAGAAGGTCTGATAGGATGGTGTTGATGTGATTTGTAATCATCACATCATTTACAAGTGGCTGTGTAGCATTTAGATGGGTTATGGCACCAAAACATTGCTTGAAAAATCTAGCCCTGAGTCTCTCTTGTGTTCCCTCTACAGGACAGTCTGTTCGGCAAACACATACTACTCTCCACAGATCTTCAAGGCTAAAAGCATGTTCTGGGTGTGGTTTTCAGGTAGAAGGATTCCAATAGCTAAAGAAATTAAACTCCTAGCTTAAAATGCACTGAACCAGCAAGGTGGTCCTGCACAAGCTGGACCACAGCAAGATGTACTCTGCACCAACACCTTTCTTTAGCAGGTTCTGAGAGCAGAAGTGGTTTGAACTCTTGCTGAAAGCTCTGAAAAACTAACCCCTAAGTGCTAAACTAGAAAATTATTCCTTGCAGCCCAAATGAAAGATAGTTTTATAAGTGGGAAAGAGTCTTGGGAAGAACCTAGGAGGGCTGTGGCTTCCTCCTCCATTCTCTCTGTTAACACTTCCTGGTGCAGCAAGCATTCATGCAAGAGCCGTGTCATATTTTAACTTCCTTCCCCCATCAGCATTGCAGTTGTGTCAAACACTGTACCTTCCTGTAGTAGCAGCTATAACCAAGCCTATAAATAATGCTCTGTAATTATGGGACCCAATGTGGAATAACAGGATGAATATATTGGTCAGTATTTTCCACTTCGAGGAAAATATGTAGCAACACCAAGTGTTCTCTGTAGGTGCTGAAAACAGTTCATACCAAAACCACAACTGCACAGTGAGCCATGTGTCTTCGCAAAAGAGTTTGAAAAGGAGAAGAGCAGCTAAGGCCTCAGTTTTCCTCCCCATCCTCTATGACAAACATTTGCAAAAGTGTCCTGATAAAGGTCCTGGTCTTCTGCAGGGCTCTGATTTTGCATCTGAGAGCTCAAACTTCGTGCTTTCAGGCTTTTAGTCATCAATAAACAGAGTGATTACACAGTCATTGTGGATGTGCTCTCTTGTCGTGGTTCAGAGAATGGAAATCATTTCTCCCCTCTCGGTCCTGTGTGGAGCCCGCAGGTTGGAGCGGGGTCCACCCTGGTACGGTCCGGCGGGTGCACTCCGGCGGGCAGCGTCCGGTGAGATCTCGCTGGACCGTGGTGGGGGGGTCCGGGTGAGGGGGCATGGGCCTCGGGCCCGGCGGCCCGGGTCACGTCTCTCCTCTAGCGCGTGGCGCCGGGTGGCCAGGCGAAGCCCCAGGCCCCGAGCAAGGGCGGCGGCGAAAGCGGCGGTGACAGCTGGGCGGCCCCGTGGAGCAGCAGGGTCTGCGCTGGGGCAGGCTGTGCGGCTACACTGCCGCCACCCGTGCCGCTGTCCTGGACGCCCCAGCCGAGCCCGGGATTTGGAGACCCGAGCCGGGCACGGTAGCTTGTGCCTACAGTCCAAACCACGGGGAGGCTGAGCCCGGCAGATTGCGTAAGCCCGGGGCTTCTGGACTGCCCANTAAGCGATTTTCCGCTGCGGCGGTCTGGTAGGCATTGCCTGCGGGGGGAGCCGTTCTTTTGATCACATCTTTTTTTGTGATCAGGCTTTCCTTTCTTTTCTTTTTTTCTTTCTCTTTTGGAGGGGTGGGGTGGACTTCCTTTCTCTCGGAATTGCATTCTTCCTTGTGGATTTTGGGGAGGCGGATTTTTTTTCTTTCCTCAGGGAGGAGGGTTGTCTCTTCCCTTTGGTTTTTTGGGGGTTTTTTTAGGTTTTTTTTGGGGGGTGTGTTTTTTTTTTCCCCCGGGGGTGAGTGGTCTGGCAATTATCGGCAACTATTGCTGGGGTCCAAAGACCACATCTCTTCTTCCATCAGCACTAAAACCCTCCCTAGGCTATCGGGAAGGGGAGGGAGGGGGCGCGCACGCGGTTTCTAATTTTTCTTGAGTATTTCTCCTTCAGTCAAAGCCGGGCGGAAGCTCGCGCTGCTAAGGGGGTCCTCAGACCGGCCACGTGCTTCTTCTAATTACCCCGGCATCTCTCCAGGGGGCACAGAGAGAGAGACCAGCACTATTTCCAGAGCGTCCTCATCCCAAAACGGGCCCTGGGAAACTTAATTTGTTTGTTTGTTTGCACTTTTTTCATCGGGTTTTGTGTGTGTGCGAAATAAACTGTGATATTTGTGTGTTTTCTTCATTTTTGGGGTGTGTTTGTGGCTTCTCTCGGAATCTCTTGTCCAAAATCGCTAAATTTGTGGTAAAACCACGACATCCCTCTTCTGCAGTGAAATTGTTTGTTGCCATGGATATTGCTTTGTCTTGAGAGATACATAACCAAAATGAATTTAAACAGACACTTGTGGGTCAATATTTCCATAGGAGCAAATGCAAATCTCGAGGCTTCCTAGAATTATTTTACTTGTCCCTGCTGCAAGGAGCATGAAGCACCCAGAACTTCAGTTGAAGACATAAAGGGTGCCCATGAATTGTAAGGAAAGAGGAATAAATTTTTTAAATTATTTTGTCTGAACCCAGAAAGGTAAAGGAACTTCTCTGGTCTCAGCAACTGGAAAAATCAGGTAGAAATTTCTCTATTGTTTCTTCTTGCAAATTTGAAACTATTTTTTCTTGCCAGTCCCATTTTTTTTTTTTTTCAGAGCCTTTCAGTCTGGGATTTCCAAGATGTGTCATATTGCAGCTCATAAATGGACCTGTGTTCTGAGTGAACAATAGTTGTTACTGTTTAATGCAGAGATTTGATAAAGTTTGTTAATGACTGCTGCAGAAAACAGGCAGATCGAGTGGAGAGGAGATTTCAGTTTCTACCCAGGAGCAAAACTCCCACTCCCTGACTTATGAATTTCATTAGGTGGAACTAATTAAAGGGATGTTTCTTATTACCAAGAGGAGAAGTTGTCCAAGAGGAGTCAAGGGAGGTTTGTACTCTGCAGCACAATTGCTCCGCTTTTAAATCCTGTGAAAGCATTGCATCCTATTTAATTTTACATTCCTTGTGTTTGTTTCCCTTCGTGACTCATAGCACAACACTGGCAGCAGGCCTAGGAAGTAGGTTTTGGGATCTGGCATGGGGACACTGGTGGATTGTATTCCAAGTTTTGTGCTTACATTGCACCGCCAGCCATGAGAGCATCCAGCAAACTGTGTTCATACTGCCCTGCAAGCTGGTGGCTTCAAAAATCACATTCACAACTGCAGTCACGGGTCAAGGCAGACTTGACTTAGCATTTAATTTGCAACATCTTTTAGCCTAGTTTGTTTAATAAGAAAAAATTTTAGTGTGTGAATAAAAAAGCTCTGCAAAAATGCAGTTCTTCTAGCTTTTGCATTCTGTTTTTAAGTAATAGGTTTCAGCCTCTCAGCCATCTCCTCACAGAGATGCTGCACTGCAATCATCAGACCTACACCAACATAGGGTGATCAAGTAATTGTTGACAGAAATTGCATGAGAGCTCTGCTTTCACCCACTGATGGGAAGTAAACACGTTCATTTTCAGACTGATGGGAACTTAATGGTGAGGGGAGTTATGGCAGGTGACAGCAGCTCTGCCTTGGCTGTTCAGCTCTCAATCTCTCTGGTACAGCCCAAGATGCCAGATCTTTGCTTCTTCTGGCTTAAGCTCTTTACAAGGCAAGGGCATCATGCTGCTGTTGTGGACTCTGAAAGTGAAAATTCTAGTAGTTTGTCTTGGGAAAGACTGAGTATTTTATCTAGCATTGCTCTTCATTTGGTCTTCTGCAGAATAAAGAACTCATAGCAAAGCAAATAAAGTGTTTGGGAGGGTCTTTTGGCTTTGCATGGACATTTCACAACCAATAAAGCCAGCAAGGCATACAGCTGGATGGTAGACAATGTCACACTTCACTTCTTTAATTTGACCACTCTCTGTGGGAGGATCAGAGTCAGGATTTAGGTTGTCTGTCTTTCTTTGCTGATTTCTTCTGAAAGAAAACAGACTACTTCTTGCAGCTTGATGACAGGAAATGAGTAAGATTTGCAGAAAGACCATGAGAAGTGATCATTTGCAAGCAAAAGAAATAGAAGATCATTAAAAGATATTTGCCTATAGTGCCTATCATAATTGCATTAGTGGCTTCTTGTGTCACTTAAAATGCTGTGAGCACGGAGCTAAGACCCCAACTAAACTAAATTAGTTTAGTTAATTAGGGTTAGGTTAAATTAGTTTAGTTTTGTAAATTTATGAGGAATTTACAAAGTGTCAGGTCAAGAGCAAGATGCAACATTCATGCAGCCTTATGAAGCTCTGAATAGCAACATTAATTTTCAGTGATTCTGACTGATATTTTAAAATATTAACAAGAATTCAGCTAAGCAATGAAGCAAAACAAAAACTACTCCCTTTTGCCTTTCTTGGGACTTATTTTCTTAAGAAAATGTCTTCTCAAAATAGGCCTGGCCTACAGAATGAGCGTCCTGAGGTCAGAAGGAACAAATCCAGCTCTTCTGCTACCATGCAGCATCCAGAGCTGTGAAGGAACAAGAGTGTCCCCAGGAATCCAAGGTATTATAAACCCATCTTCTCAGGCATTCCTGGAAATGCTTGTTTGCATTTTATTGTCCTCTCAGGCAGAGTACTTAATTCTCCCTGGACTGAAACATCTGCTTTATTTCTTTTATTTTTTTCCTCTACAAACTGTAGGTGTGGAACAGCTCTTCTGTCCTCTTCCACAGGAGGAGAACTCTATTTGGAGTTACACAGTGAAACATCTCTGGGGTTGCACAAGTAAGAGAATACATAAACAAAAGTTAAATTAATCAAGCCATTAATACATTATTTAGGTTTTTGGCTTTTACAGTTATTTTGCAGTTTGGAAATGAAGAAAGCCAGCACCATACCATCAGCCGTCTGGAGATAGGCCAAAACCTGGACACATACACACACTCTCACACTGTCTCCGTCCTCTTTTTAATTCTTCATAAGACTTTTTTTTGAGCTTTCTAAAGAGCTATCTGTCTTCCCTTTTGGAGAAGAGGAAATGGAAAATGGGAGCCATGACTGAGGTTGCCATAAGCCGTTGCAAACCAATTGCTCTAAGCACTTGCTATTGCAGTGGGCCTTCTGCCTGGGTGATGCAAAGAAAACAAGACCCAGGAATGGTTTCATCTGGTGTCAGTGACAGATCTTTCTTATCCAGGGGAGAGATAATAGAAAATGTGATTATTGGAGACTTCCTCCAAGTTTGTGTTTCTATATATATTACATGTTTCAATGATAAGTGTGGTGAAAGGGCAATCTTCTCATAACTCTTTGGGTTGTAGGGCAGATTGAGCTCTATAGATGTTGTTACTTTGATTGTCATACGGTCCAAATCAGTTTAGCACTGGTAAAACATTGTGTTATCCATGAAAAACAATCTCTGTTCCCAGCCTCGGCTGTCAGGTCTTCAGTGCTCACTCTGATGTTCTTTGGAAGAAGTGCTCTTCTTCAAGGCTGTAATTTTCTATGAAGATAAACATTAGATAGAGGTCTGATTTATCAATTATCCTGATAAAAATTATGTGGCTTCTCATGGTAGGTTGATATTATTTTTAGAATGGCATTTTGTCACACACTGAAATAATAAACATATTACACTGATGAATTCCTTTTTTTTAATCTTGTGCACATAAAATCAATTACTTTATTCAACTGAGAGGAGTTACTTATCCTCTTTTCTAGTCTTCCCTCCTCAAGTATTGCTTCTCCCACAGGCAAAAGTGGTGTGTCAGCAGGATGCGCATTAAAAATGTAAGTGCACTTTCTCCTTGAAATCTTGCAACATGCCAGAAATATCCAAATGGAATAACCTGACTGCAAGGTTAGCAACTCCAACCTGTCAAAACATCAACACAAATCCAGCACTGGTCACTTGACTATAAAAAACACATCTTGCTAATAACTTTTGCTTCCCTGATGAATAGTGTGTTTTAAAAAGAGACCATCTAACGCCCCATGCATAATTTTCTCCACCTCAGCACTGGATGACTACATAAGAAGAACAATAATTAGTATTTCCTGAGCTAGAAGATTCATCCATCTGTAGTTTTGCTACCCCATCTTAAATAATGCACACGACCTTATGTGCATGTAATTTCTGCATGAGACCAGGATCTATAATAGCTACTCAGTAAGCTCGTAAGAAGATCTGCCTCACCTGAAGGTATAATCCTTTATTTGTAATATCCCAACTAGTTACCACTGGAAAGGATTCTGGCTCCATATGAGAAATGAACAGGACCAGTAGAACCAAAGAGGTTAAGAGGTGGGATTTTTCCACACATTAAAACGTCTCTAAGATATATTTACTTACAAACACAGGAGGCCCTTGGGTGCACTTTGCTCACAGGAATGCTCCCGAGTAAGTTTATTCCTCGTGTTATGTCTTGCTAATGTCAGCCTGTGTTTTGCTTGAGAAATGGAAAACTATACAAATTTTAATACAGGACAAAATCTGAAAGAGTAAAAAAGTACCCATGCTTTTATCCTATTGAAGTAACAATGATGAATATTATCTGACAGTCTTTTACCAGTGTAATTGAATGGGGTTATTTCTACTAAAATCAAAACAGGTGAAACAGCAGACTCAAAATTTGACCTGAATTTAGCACTGGGCAGTTTTTCCTGTCCCCTGCTGAGCCCAGCCATGAGGCATAGGCTTGCTTGCGGAGAGGGTGAGGTATGCCAAGTGATAGTGAGGCGAAGTATCTCCCCATGATGGCCTTCTGTGAGGTGCAAACCTGCAGACCCAACCCCAGAGGACTCTGCTGGCAATTCCTGATCGTCCTGGGCACCCTTGGAATATCTGTTACTTTTTCAGGAAAGTGCAGTCTGCTCCAGTGACCTGGCCTCCTACACATCTCATAAGTACATGAACTCATGGCTTGAGTCCTTCCTCGGAATTTGTGCCTGAAGGTTTGGAGCAGAAATAGGATGGGGGAGATTGCTTGCTAGGACAGGCACAAAAAATAAAAGGCATTTGAGCAACAAGTGGCATCTGAGCAGCCACAGTGCTGCTTTTCTGGTTGGCACTTTTATGTGATCTTTTCCTCTTCAGGACATGTGTGGTAGGCTGCAAATATACAGTCTGTGCAATTGTTACTGTGGAAATGAGGAGTCCTGTGTCCCTGTGCTTGGGACTGAGCACTATGGTGTGCACTGGGTGTTGATGTTGCCATGGAGGGCTCTGATGCTGGGCTCCTGAAGGCATTATATAATGGATAGGGCTATTTGTCCTAATTTAGGATTGTAATATAGGGCTATTCTGTCTCTCTTCATCCTTGTGCCATCATGGCTTGCACAGAAAGCCCAGCATGCTCATGCTGATGAGTGGCTGGGACATGGTTTGCTCAAAAATATCCAGTGAAACATTACTATGAAGCCTGAATTGCCTCAAAGTATTCAAATCTGGAAAGGTTTCTTCCTAGAGACACACCCATAGCTGCACGAAGAACACACAAAAATTGGCCTGTGCCTCTTTCATTGGGAACGCTACTTGTAGCTGTGAGCAAATCCACTGGATTAGTGATAAAATGTAACCTCTGCTGCTTTTCATGGCAAGGTGCTGCAGTGTGAAGTGGTTTCACTTAAGCACCAGGATGGCCTGGGTTAGTGGATGTGCTTCACCATCAATGCCATGGGGCAAGTCATAAAGTAGATAAGGCTCTTTTCCTCCAAATGTCAAAGCCTAAATTCTACCTGAAGCACACTTACAGAATTAATTTTACCACTTCAAGCTGACTGCAGAATATCTTCAATGCTTAGATTCTGGTTATGGAGACCAGGGAGAAGCAAACCAAGACAGAAGGGTGACCCAGTTCCCCGGCTGCTAACTCTGAGCCTGGAAATGGATATTACTGAGTGGTGTCTATTTACAGGATGCTGTAACTTTGTATAATACCTGTAAAGTCCTCTGGAGCTTGGGAGTGAGGATAGGGGAATTTTGCTCCATGAATAACTACTCAGCTCAGCAGAACAGGCCAGGCAGTAAAATAAAGCTAAATGAAAAATTACAGGGTGAATTTGGCCTCATAATCACACATAGATAATTTGGTGCTTAAATAGAGTCAGCTGAATATAAACAAGTCTACAATGTGCCTCATTAATTGGAGCTATTTTTCTAGCAAGCCCATGGAAATATGAAGTGGCTAAACTCTGCAATTTGCAATAGAGTTTGCTATTAAACATGTTCAGTTTAATTGTGGCAATGTGTCTCATTTTGGAAGCTTTCACAGCCACCATGTAAAAATAGCAGAATATGGCAGAAACCAATTCCCCAGCACAGATGTCCTCCTCCATTTGCTGTGTGCTGTTGGAACAGACAGGTGTTCGGGTGAACCTAAGCTGCAAAGCATAGCAACTTTGATGGCAGGGAGAAACATTCTGGGACAAGTGGATTTCCTCTGCAGTGGCAACATATAGGGTAGGATGTCACAGGTTTTGACTTTCTGAACAGTTTGACCT
Source organism: Neodrepanis coruscans (assembly GCA_013400695.1). NCBI lineage: Eukaryota > Metazoa > Chordata > Aves > Passeriformes > Philepittidae > Neodrepanis > Neodrepanis coruscans. Next base: position 19,290 of record VYZS01100427.1, on the reverse strand, counting down.
TCATCCAGCTTTGGCTTTCTATCTGTAGTCACAGTGACAAAACCGTACATCTTCATACAGATGTAGTATCTAATGTTAATCATATCTGACTGTTCCATGCTCTAATGCTGTGATGTCCCAAAGATGAGATCATGATGGCTGCCATATATCAAACGTTCACTTCAGCTTCTAGTTGATTTTGGCCATGTGTTGTCAGAGAAATGAAACAAGAACATTTCTAACCTTGACATGCCAGGGCTTAAGATACTAATGTGAACATTTTTCTGTAATTGGGGGTATTAAAGCCTTCTCCGTAAATGTATGGTTTATTTTAATCTGTATGTTTTAGTTTGAACAGAAACCTATGAGTAGGTGAAGGCCAAAGCAGATTAGGAGCTACGTGAGCATGCCAAGACCAGAACTCCTTGTTTCAATGACAGAATACAGTCACTGCATCCATAGCCATAAAATATTACCTGACACAACCAAAATAGACCTGCAGACTCTCTGACTGATTTGGTTTGTCAATCATAGTGGATCGATCTGGGCTTTCAGCAAGCTGAATATGACCAGAAAGGGATCATCCAACCTTTCTGAAGAGCTCCAGACCTGCTGTTGGCAGGTGACATGGGGCCAAAAGGGGTTAGCAGGAATGTGGTTTTGGGAGAATGGAAATAGCTGTCAAATATTTATCCAGCATCTCTCTTTCACCCTTACAGCAATTGCTAGTAGTGCATAATCACTGTGCTGTGCCTGATGCAGCTTCTGGATATTAAGAAACCTGTGATAGATGATGAAGTTATGGCTTTACTCACTGCCATGAAGAGGATGGATCTCATTCACAGGAGAAAAAACAGTGCAGAGATCTCTGAAGCAAAAGGTGCCCAGAGGTCTTATCTGTAAAAGTATAGCTCAGTGATGATGCGTGAACACTGTGACATTTGCAGTGGGGATCTTACCCCATAGACCAGCTTTGCCATAGTGGGACAGATGAGTGCTCTCTTGACCAAGACCTACCAACTCCTTNGAGCATATTTTTCAGGGACACGTACTGTGATGACACATGTCAGCCAGTGTCATCTGTGCCTGAAAAAATATGGCATTCAAGAGTAAACACTTGGCAGAAACAACAGTACGGGCTCAAATTTAGACAGTAATAATTTATGCTGTGCAGACCCTGGCTTGCTGGAAGAGGGCATGCTCTCTGGAAGGCAGGCAGGAAAATGTGTTGCTAATTTTACTAGAAAACTTCTGCCCTCCCCTCCTTTTGTAGTTGCCAGCCTTCTCGGTTATTCTTAAAATAGAAACATCTGACTCCTTGTTTAACTTATTTTGAGGCCTGCAGGGAGGAGGAGGAGGGGATAATTCGCCTCTCAGCACTGTGTCAGTCAGACTCTTCCAGGAAGCCCTGCTGAGAATTGCATCCCAGTTTGCCACCTGCCCCCAGTTTCACACTCCCTCTCTGCTCTCATTTTCCTGCCCCAACTTTGTGATGGACTGGGGACTTCCCTGCCATTGTCCCACTGTCTCGTATCACTTTCTGACACCTCCTGGGAGCACTGCTGCCAGACACAATCCTTGTGACAACAGACACATATACAGGGGGCAACTCTGTGCCATGCAGGCAGGGCACCTACTCCTGCAGCAGGGAGCAAAGCTCGAAATGGAGAAGGAGTATATCAGTGTGGTTGAAGCAGGATTGAAATTCTCCTTGAATTTCAATGAGCCCATTATTGTTGCCTGCTTGCTTGCAGTTAATCCCCCCATGTGGTATTAGGTCCAAGAAAGATGGCTCAGTCATGTTGCCATGCTACTGAACACACTGAGCTAGCTATGAGAGGGGCAGATCGTGCTCCAAACAGTTTGAGTGCTTCCCAGTTCTCATATGATAATTTCCATGTAAAGATTGGGGTTCTCCCCGTTCCTCCCTCCTATAGAGGACTGTCTTTCACCTTATTGCAGATGAGAAATCCAGCTTGATCTTTGTTTTTATTAAGGAAATACATAGAGAAAGACTGCAGGAGGCTCCAAGAGACATCCTCATGGGGCAGGTTTCTTTGGCTTCTTTCTCTGGGGAAGATGCAGACAAACTCAGAGGCATGGAGCCTTCAGTGGTGAAGTGTGCTCTTTATGAACTCAAAGCAGCAGAGCATCCTTCGCTGGAGGAGACAGGTGTAGCTGAGCACAGTGGGGGAGCTCTAGCCCTGACTGTAGCTAAATATGTGCCCACCTCTCCTGTAATCACATTGCAGCTGCATCTGCCCCATCCCATTTGTCCAGAGGACGACCACGGAACAGTTGTGCAGAGAGGATGCCCTGCTCCATATGTGATATGGAGGCTGTTTGGTTTTTTTTCTTTGGAAAGAGTTGTAATGCAGCCAGGATGTCATTGGGCTAAATTCCATGCAAGCCACATCCTATATAATTTTCTAGTCCTTGTTACTCTGCCAGCTCAGAAGTTGTCCTTTCTTCTAAAAACCTCAATTACAAAGCAATGGGGAATGTAACAGAACACAGAAAACACCAGTGACAAATACATACAGCTGGAAATAGAAGAAACTTCTCTCATCTACTTCACTCTCCTTTTATTGTTTAATAAGCTGCTCCCACTCTCATTTTCAGTCTCAAGCTGAAAAGTCTGGTCAGGCCTTGGAAATGTAGTCTCTGTGTGCATGCTGCATCTCTGTTTGTTTTCTTGTGGCTTTGCAGTGTGGACAGAGTAATAAGATATAAATATTAAGGTCCAGCATCATATACAAATTAATATTAACACCATTGGCCAAGGACAACCTCAGTTTTGCAAAAAATAAGCAGGATCTCTACAGTCTCAGGCATGTTTGTGCATCATGGTGGAGACCTGTAAGGCACTTCTATCTGCTACAGCCAAAATGATCAAAAGGCTTCCAACTATTTAAAAACCAAAGTTACATGGGAAATTTCTATTTAGATAGATATGAAAATGGCAGTAGCATGTGAAAAGCCCATCCTAGTTCACCTACAGGACTGCAAACATAGTTTGGCCATCTGGCACCTGACAGTAGAAAGTTTAAATTGGATTTTAGTAATACATTGCACCCTCTGATACTATGGTGACTCAGAGGAAACACACTCTACTTCCACCTTGGAAACTGCCTGTGCTGAATTCCAAAGCATGGAGGAAATCTGCTATTTCTTTTCAGAAGGGTGTCGAGCACTTTGCTAAAAAGGAAAAAAATACAATGAAAGCAAATGACTTGGGTTTGTTATTTTCTGTTTTACAAAGGAAGCAGCAATTAGGTTACAGGTGTGTACATTTCCTGGCAATATTGCTGAATAAAAAGTGCACACTGACTTGAGTCTGTTCTTAGAAATCCTTTACCAACCCATCTCCTGGAAGAAAATTATCACACTAAACCCATCATTTCCTTCTGAGCTCTGAAAAGTTGGGGTTTTTTCCTCATTTATGTCTCAAATGAAACTGAAAGGTTTGGAGATTGAAAACATGATGGCTCTTAAATGAACTTTTAAAATTAAAGACCGAGAGACAGGAGCGATGAATGATGGTAGCTAGTAAAGTTTCCACTCCCTCCAAACTTCGTAGTATTTCATCTTGAAACAGCTGTAAATCATTTTCCCCTCTGACCTAGTCAAAGTGTTATCCATGTGTGCTAGTGAAACATGCATGGCTCTCTTTCAGTCCTTCCTGCTATCACCTGAGTAAATGCTTCAAGTCCTAAATAGCTAGCGTACATTGTTAATCACATGTGCTGTTTAACTAGCTACCACATGATTTACATGATTGTCACCTTCCAAATTGGAACCAACTCAATTTTTTTGTTCAGGATGCAAAATACGTCTGAATGCAGACATATGAGTTTCTCTGCAGTTTTTATAATGCATTTGTTAAAGAAGGCTAAAAGAATGTTTCTGTCCATCTCTGCCCATCTCTGTCCTCTGTACCTGTTGCAGCTTGAATTGCAAAGACCACAACAGTGCATGTTATTTTGAGGTCCCTGCAAGGACAGGAGCCATGCCTGGCTACCAGCACCTGATGTGAGCTGCAATCCCCAAACAGTGTTTTGAGGACAAGATGGTCAATTCCATCTTCACTGGTCAGCAGAAGTTTCCACTGGAAAGTCTCCACTGAGAAGCTGTGAAATGCAATGATTAGTTTCTGGTGGTGAGAAAAACCTTCTGGCGGTGAGAATCACTGCCTAAAAGGTCTGTCTCTGGGTTCGAGAGGCATTAAACTTTGCTTTATCCCTGTCTGGGAAACCTCAATCTTTTTCTGCACTGTCAGATTTGGCAATCACCAATCTCTTGGTGTATCTGATCTATAAATGGACCAGCACTATTTCTGGGTTGAGTTTTTTTGATTGGTTTTGAGGTTTTTTGGGGGGTGGGGTATTATGGTTTTTGTTTTTTTTAGGGGAAGATAAGTATTTTCCTTCTTATAGAAACTTACTGTTGTTTTGGCTTTTCCTCTCTTGAGCTCTTAACCTTAGCAATGATATATATAAATATAATTTGGTTTTAAGTGCATCAATCAGCATTTCAGTCAGCTAAGTATGAAGCCTGAGATGACAACTCTCTCTCTGGTATGGGCAATTGGACTCTGCTTTAGCATTCATTTTTGTTTAACAATGAAGAGGTGAAATAATATGTATAGTTAT
>VYZS01100425.1:0-18190 GCA_013400695.1 Neodrepanis coruscans | reverse complement strand
GGGAGTGCAGGAAGAACTGAGAAATGCCTCAGGCTGGAAGGGGCTTGGAGCAACTGCGTCTGGTGGGAGGTGTCCCTGCCCATGGCAGGGGTTTGGAAGGAGATGGGTTTTAAGGTCCTTCCTAATACAAACCACCCTGTAACTTTGGGAAACTCCTCCTGTTATCAGATCAGTGAAGTAATGTCTCAACAAATGTTGCAGATCTAAAGAGGAAACTTGTGAAACTCCGAGATAAGCAATATGTGAGTGTGAAAGAAGCAAGTGGGGAATGATGACTGGGAAACACTAGGGAAGGGTGTATAAGGCAACAAAAGAAAACTGGGAAAAGTATCCACAAAAATACACAAAGCAGACAAGCTACTAAGGAAACCCTTAAGATGAAGAAGGAAAACAAAACAGAACAAAAAAGAAAGGCTTCCTTCCTCCAGGACTCTTGGAATAGTTAATTCTTTCCTGAACAGGAAAGACTAAACCATATTAGTAATGTGTGATGCTGATGATGCTTAAAATCAGTTCAGTGTATGCACACTTCTGCTTATTCCCTGTCAGAAAATTAATGATGTTAATGGCTGTTGTAGAGTAATTAAGAGGTAATAATACTCCAGACTAAGTGTTATAAAACCAGGAAATAAGGCAGTTTGGATGAGACTCCTGTGCTGGAATGGAACGAAGAGAATCAAGACAGTCAACAGTGTCACAGCCCTGTTCTGATTTCTTGGGGAGGAGGCATAGGATTGCTTTTTGTAAAAATTACTTGGTAGATAAACCATTATCAGGGGAAATAATAAGGTAAGAAGGACCTTTCAGTGTTGTGTGGAGAGGTATGGTCAGTGGTTTGGACAATTCCCTTCACTTTGGGTGTCTTTTTTGTCAGATAGATGCAAGTCTTACCCATCTCCTAAAGGCATTTGGGTGCCTTTTGAAACCATGGAAGCACAATTTATTTCTAAAGCAGAGGCTGACATCTCCTCCTGTGTCTGAGCAAAACAGAGCAGAAAATGCAAGGATATTTGCCATCCACAGATGGGGATAGGACACTGCCCCTTCCTCCTTTGCATCCTCTGACCGTTTGTTTTCTTAAGTCTTGGTTTATCCCTGTTGATGCCTCAAACCCCTTTGTTATCTTCCAGAAGTTTTGGTCACCACTGTGGAATTCCTGGTATGAGAAGGCAGAGTCAGGGTAGAGGGAAGATCCTTGCTGAACTGCTGTAACCATGAAGGCAGTGATTTTAATTGTCCTAATCATCTTCTCTTTGCTGTCTTCAGGTAAGGCTGATGCAGAGAGGGGGAGAGAAAGGTGACCTCTGGGTGGGTGACCTTCAAACAAAGATACGCACTGTTTTTGTTTTCTTCTGTGCAAAGAAGTTGCAGCCAGAGCTGTGCTGTGCTTTCCATTTGCTTCTGTTTTTGCTGTTTGATCGTTGGCAGATGGTGACCCCGTTGGTTTTGAAGCTGCTTGATGCGTTACTTCCTTGGTAACTCAGGGGAGGCTTGTTTCCTTTGAATAGCTGGGATCTGTGTGCTCATTAACACTGTCACAATGAATCAGTGAACTTCAAGCTGCTCCCCTCGAAATCCACATCGGTTCTTCTTGGAATTGTGCTGAACTAACATCAAAACAAGTGGAGTACTAATGTCTGGTGCTATGCTCAAAGAAACAAAAACTTCAGTGTTTTAATTGTAAATGTTACTTATTCCAGGCAATATTTTTATTTAATATTAATAGATTGCCAGAGTATCAAATGCTTAAACATCTGGAAATTACAATGTTAGAGATGTTTTCTCTGCATTCAGTCCTGGTTTTCATTACATGGCTTAAGATTCTCTTGAGTTACATAACTGTATGCTATACAGGGTACAACAATCACTTTTTTCTCCTTAAATGCCTTCTTGAGATGCATATCACGAGTAGAGTGCATTTCAGAAGAATGATACAGGATGGAGCCTAAAACAAAAGAGGAAATTTTGTTGACATGTCTGGACTCCTTTGAGATGTAGCTTTATAGTCAATTTAAACCAACCAAACCTCCAAGTCCTTCTGGAAAAGGAGGTTTCACCTTCACCTTCCCTCTTAATTGCATCTTCCTAACTTGGGTTTACTCTGTTATAAAGTAGCATTTAGTTGTGAATTTCTTCCAACATAAAATATTCATACCCATGATCTAAGGTTTTGTGGCCCTGGAACTCTCATGTGGGTCTTACCATTTAAAATCAGGTAGTGTTTGCCTGGAAAGAAAATAGGAAAGAAATACTATTCTAACAAAGAATGGCACTGAGTGGGAAATGTTTTCTAACAAAACACGTAGGTCACTGCTGTGAGACACTGTAAAGATTCAACAGCAAAATCGTCCTCCATGCTGGGCAAAAGTGATCTGTGGGCACATCTCTTGGTGTATCTCTTGGGTGCCTGTGAGTGTGAGGGGATGTGGGTGTGTGTGAGCACAACCAACTTCTTGTGAAATTAATTAAAATAAAATAGCCTCCCTCTTCCATAAGGTCTTAAACTGAGGGGGTTTTCTGTGAAATCCTACGAATCTTGACTTCTCTTTGATCTTTACAGGGAAGAAATTCCGCTGGTGCACCCTCTCTGACCTAGAGCAGAGGAAGTGTGCTGAGCTGGCCAAAGCACTCACAGCTGTGCTGCCCCTCACTGCTGCCAGCTCCTTCACCAGGATTTCTTGCATCAGAGCTCACAATACATATGACTGCATTGATAAAATCAGGGTGAGTTCACAGAGAGTTTTTTAAGAATTATTGTGACTCCAAACCCTCTTTTGAAAAAGTAACTGGCAGACAGAATCTATGTGAGAATAAAATAAGACTGAAATGGTAGAACTCCATATGTGACAAAGTGCATGGCTGATTGAGAGGCAAGAATTAAATTCTGTGGGCATTCTACTAGATGTACTATTTTCCCTCAGCTGATGTCCTGGCAATCTCCCAGAAATACAGGAAGCTGATTGGAAACAAATGGACAAAACCAAACTGCAAAATTAAAACTTGCTCAGAGCATTTTCTTTGTTTGATTTTACTCTGACTCTAATGAATATTTTCTCTTCCTTTTCTTCTACACTATTTTTAGCCTCTAGTCAGTTTTTTCTGAAGTAAAGAGCAAAGCCTTTTCTCATATAAAAATTGTTATTTTGAATAAAATTACACATCAGACCTTTTGTAAGTATAAGCTCTTGTAACTGAGTAGTTCTGAAATGGAATTTTCATAATGCTAAATGCTTGGACAAAAATCATTAATGGTAAATGAAGATAAGCATGTTTTTGGAATGGAAGACCTAAAGAAGAAGTGAGAATAAATGTTAGTGGAAAAGAACAAATATTTTTTGAAGGTAACTCAGCCTTCATTTGCTAACATTTCACCAGAGGTTCAAATTAAAAACAAAGCAAATTCTTTTAAAAATCACAGATTATTGCTTTTGAAGCAGAGAATGTGATCTTGAAGCTTTAGTTTGTTTCCTTGTAAACCTGCTTGTTTTGAGGCTTTTGCTGTTGTTTTTAAGGCGAATAAAGCAGATGCTGCCTCCTTGGATGCTGGAGATGTTTACTCTGCTGTAAAACTTTATGGTTTGGCAGTGGTGGCAAAGGAGATCTATGATCAAGGTAGGCTGGTAGAGCAAAAGAATGAGCTGTACTTCTCATTTGGCTAAGACATTACTCTGGAATTCTTGAAAAAAATAGTCTATATATTTTTATTAACATTACAGGATTATACAGTGACTAACAACTGCTTCTGAAACACTCAGTGATGATGAATAAAATGCCAGTGGTGCTTTGTGCCTGTGGTACTGACACTGTGACAAACTGTGTGTACTGACCTCTGCTCACAGCACTCCTGTATGGAATAAAAAGGGGTTTATTCCATCTGTGTCAGTTCTTATGCTCTTTACTATCCTAACTGGATGTTTACTAGCAGTTCTTTAAGAGATTGTCTTCTCTTGTGAATTAATTCTGTCCTCATACTAAAGAGACAAGAATACAAGGTAAAGAATCTTATGGTAGGATTCCTCTTTATTCCTGTCAGACCTGGACAGTCTGTAATGAATGATTTATAAAGCAAGAATAAGTAAGTCTGAACCAAAATCAAGCACACAAAAAATACAGAAAATACTCTGGGACATGAATCTGAGAAGGAAGCCAAATTAGCAGATGGATGTAGAAAGACACTAATAAGGGGAAGGTATAAGAACAGAAGTGAACTGAAGAACCATGAGATGGTGAATATGTTTTGAGGATAACACATAGGAGTTCTTTCAATTGCAATGCCTGAAGAGTGTGATACAAATGTTCAAAATCCTTAGGAACCAATTGTTTAACAAAGTACCCTGTAGCCAGTGTCTGGTTAAGTTCCTGGTGTCAGTATGTTTAATATACCTGAGAAAGCTTTTTCCTTAGCTACATTCACAGAAGTGGTTCAGCTCCTCTACACAGATGGAAGCTGCAGAATTGGGATTATTGTTTTTTTCCCTGTTACATATTTTGTCCTATTGCAGGAAACTGTGTGTTTGCTGTGGCTGTTGCCAAACGAGGAGCTCTGGATATCCAGAGGCTGCGAGGTGTGCGCAGCTGCCACAACGGAGCCAGGTGGACATCAGGCTGGAACATCCCACTTGGCTTTCTCCTTGCAAGAAATTATCTTTCCTGGGATGAGGCACAGCCTCTCAGCCAAGGTGGGTGATGGGAGCCACAGGGCTGTACCCTCATCAAAAGTAGGTGAAATGCCAGAACATGTGGGATGGACTGAGCCATGTGGACATCGAAGGGCTTTGTGGATAATAGATCCTCTTGGAGTGCTTTTGATAATGGCTCTTAGCTCTCTTCAGGACTTTTCTAGTGATCTCAAAGCAACAAAGTTGTTACCAAAACAGCAAATCTTGGTGTTGTGTATGCAGGGAACAAATCTTTGTTGTATCTAACCGGCACAAAGATGGTTTTAAACAAGCAAAATTTGATCACTCTGTTTACAGCAAATGTTTCATGTTTGAAGTTTAAGTGAAGTTACAGCTGCATTTGCTGATTTATTTACTTGTAAAACTACTATGGTCCTAATGATGTCCATGGTATGTTTGTCCCTTTTTCCTTCTTTAATTTTTTCCCATTTGACTTTTCTTTCTTTTTGTTTTGGTTCCCCCCCCTCCCTTCCATCTGCAGCAATCAGTGAGTATTTCAATGCAAGTTGCATCCCTGGGGTTGGTGTTGCTGCTCCTCGATTGTGTGCCCTCTGCCAAGGACAAAAATCCTATGTCAGGGACAAGAACCACTTCTGTGAGACAAGCAGCAATGAACCCTTCTATGACTCTGAGGGAGCCTTCAGGTGAGCTCTGGGACACTGGGACTGAATTCACCTTTGGGGCAGAAAGAACTTGTAAGGGAGGAAAGCCAGGTGACATGTTAATAGGATGGCATTTGTCTTCCTGCAGGTGCTTGAAGGATGAAGTGGCAGATGTTGCCTTTTTAGATCATCTGAGAATTGTGAGTGCCACAGGTAATCTTAAACTCATTTCTTTTAATATCTGGCTGTGCTCTTTCTAGCATAGGAGTTTGGGGAATATGCCCATATTTATGTTGTTTCAGTGAAAATCCAATCCCTATGAGCAGCTTGGTAGTATTTCTTGGCTCTTCACATAAGTCAGAAGGAAATAGAAGAGGGAAATGTAAATAAGCCATAATTGCTCATAGGAGATTCTTAGAAGCATAAAGATGATTTTATACAGGTCATTTCTTTAGACTAAAATCTCTGACACAGCTGCCAGTATTTGCTTTGCCTGAGTTATTAGATTCTTTGTAAAATGCAGTGTATTGAGCTGCTAAAATGTGAAGTTCCTGTCTACCTGCGTGGTATTTTTAAACTTAGCTGAGCTGGTTAGCAGGTGGTTAGCAGAAATATTAAGCAGGTAAGTATTTTTAAACAAACATATTTACAGGGATAACGCTTAAAGGGTATTTTGGAGCAGCTCTGGCTGAGGTCCCTCTCTTTGTTGAGAGAAGGACAAATCAAAGACCACTTTCCCAAGTGTGCTGGGTACACTGTGCTGCCTTCATAAACTTTGAGCAACCTGCCCTGAAAAATGTGTTACATTCCATCTCTGTGCCTGCTGCCAAGTCATGGCTCACTTCACAAATTCACAGGTGTCTGTTTATTTCAGAGTCAGAACAACAGGAATATGAACTCTTGTGTCCAGATGGGAGCACAGCTGAGCTGGCTGAATACAGCACCTGTAACCTGGGCAAGGGGCCGGGCCGGGGCATCGTCACCCGCAGCAACTTCCAGAAGATCACCAACAAATTTCTTAGCATGATCCAAGTGAGTGGATATTATAAGTGTTAGATCTCCAGATACAGGTTTTTATTCAGTCTTTCTTTGTGTGGAGGTTACCCATCAAGTTTGCCTTTTTTCTTTATGATTAGTGTGAATAAAACATTAAAAATTATTTGATCCTTCCTTCTGGGAAAGGATACTGCATTGGCTCCTGTAAGGTTTTACTTTTCTCTGAAGTATTCTTCTGTAGTAGGTTGGGAATAAAAAAACAAAGATGGGGAAGGTGCCATAACACCCAAACTGGAAAATGGCTAATGATCATCCTGCCCTGGAACTTAAATGAATTTCTGTGGAGCTGAGGGAGATGCATATGTTCAGACAGGGCTCACCTTTCTTCCTCTCTTTTTACCTCAACTTATAAGTAGTATCTGATATCTTGACATCCTGGAATCTATTGGAAGCTGAACTTGAAATGCATACTTAAATGAAAATGTAAAGAATTTGTGAAGCCACTCAGCCCTTAAAATTGTTCAGTAGACAGTGAATAATTCAACCCAGTGGGCTGGGCTGTCACACAGACTCTGGTAGAGAGCAGTTGTACAAAATCTTTCCTTTACTGAGAGGTGTTCATATGTTTTTATCAGTGCATTTATTAACACATCTGAGCTCTGTTCCTCCATCACAGCAGTGTTCCTACTACACTCCTCACTGCTTTCTTCTCTCCCAGCACCATCAGGCTGAACAGAGCTGCTTTCCATGTGGTACTTGTCAGTCATAAAGTACAAGTCTTGCATCCCTTTACTGCACAACTGTTTCTCACTCAGTTTTACTTCCTCATTTAACTTTCCAGGATTAGGAGACATTGAGCACAACCCAATAGACTGGAGTAACTAAAACTGGAAAAAAATAATGTTCAAAAAAGTGAGCCATAAAATGCTTTAGGACTGGAACTATCTGCTCACTGCAGGGCCTGTGGGCTTTGTTCCAAGTGCTGTGTCACAAACCACTGATATGAAGGGAGGGAAGGATGAAGCTGCCTGGTACTGGAAGAATGAGGAGATGTGTAGCAATTAAAGGTGTTGTTCTTGTCCTAGCGCCTCTTTGGGCCAAAAGGGAAGGAAAGAGCCAGATTTGAACTCTTCACTTCAGCACTTTTTGGTGGAAAGAACCTGCTGTTCCGAGATGCCACTCAGCACCTGCAGCTTCTCGAGGAGCAGCTGGAGATTGCCTATGTCCTTGGTCTGGATTATGTAGCTTTGCTTAAGGCACTGGGCCATGAAGGTGAGAAGCCTTCCAGAGGAACATAGCTAAGGAAAAGGAAGGAAAAGTTCTGTTTTCATGTTATTCCTCCCTGCCAGGCACAAGTGCATAGACCTAAACATTCCCCTAAAAACACTGGTGCATTAGTAACATGATCTCACTGTTTCAGGGAGCTCTTTGGACAACAGTGTTGTGCGCTGGTGCTGCATCAGTGATGCTGAGCTTCTCAAGTGTGAGGAGTGGGCACTGAGCATCAAATCTGACCCTTTAGTCTGTGTCCAAGCAACTTCCATGACCAAATGCATTGAAATGATCAAGGTAGGAGACTCCCTCTGGTCACAGTATGTGATAAGACTGCACAGGGTGTGTATGTTCTTGTCTGAATTGAACAAGAGGAAAAGCAGCTTGTACACCAGAGGTACAAGTGGGAATGGGAGAGAATTGATGCAAGGGAAATTTTCAGCCAGTGGAGAAGTTCAGGTGCACTTCATGCCAGTCCTGTGTTTGTTATTTTCCATGGTGCTGCTGGCAGAGCAGTGAGGCAGATGCCGTGACCCTGGATGCAACACACGTCTACATTGCAGGGAGGTGTGGGCTGGTGCCTGTAGCTGCAGAATGCTATGGTGAGTTCTCATGTGACCTAATCAAGGAGAGAGGGAAGCAAAACAGTACCATTGAGAGTACAGTTACATTTCCACAGTTTGTGATGTTTTGTGATGGAAGCAGCAATCAATATGTGTGTCCAAATACTCTTCCCAGCTCTTTCACTAACTGGCTCTGGCATTTGGTCTGTTTGTTGTGTCCCTTCTGTAAAAGGGACAGGGATGCTGATGTGGCTGAAAAGGATCACAAGGCTGCCATGTAGAAGGAATGACAGTGGTGGCAAGATCTTTAATGGTTGTCTCTCCTCTCCAGGGGGAGATTGTGTCCAAGCTGCTGAAAGAATGGAGAAAACAGGGGAACTAATTCATCTTGAGGCCAAAGGTAACAGAATAACTTTGAGAGGGCAAAAGGCTTAGATTTTCCTGAGACTACTGTAGAGTTTATGTAGGAATGTATTTGCATGTTGATTTACATGCAAATTGTATTTGCATGGAAAAAAAATTTCTATGCTAGGACAAGAGCTTTGTGTCTGAGTAAAGAATGCAGGTCCTGTACTGTGACTGAAGGCATTGTGACAGGATGAGGGAGGGAGGAGGGGGCTGTACCTGTCTGGAATACTTATTGCCTCAGTGTAACTGGTTGTTGTCATTGTTTTGCAGCACTACCACCCGTTTATGCTGTTGCCTTAGCTAAGAAAAGTGCCAAACAGATTAATATCCATAACCTCAAAGGAAGGCGATCCTGCCACAGTCACCTGTATAGTCCTGGAGGATGGTTGCTTCTGTCCAGACACACAGTGAGAGCTCTGGAGAATGATACCAAGAGCTGTGACGTTGACTCTGGTAAGGGCTGCTCTGGGTTATCTGTTGACTGGACCATAAAAATCTGAAGCCCAGATTTGGGAGTAAAACACAGATGGGGTCATGAGCACTTGACCAGCATGTGATGATTGCATTCTCAGAGGGTGCTGAAGCAGCTTTTCCTCATATCTGTTTATGTGTGATTCTTCACACTATTTAGTCCTCTTCTTGCTAGCTATTAGGATGGAAATCCATTCCTGTCTCTTCCTATGTGCTTTGGAATGCCTTGCCCTAATCTCATCTCAGTTTTCTTTCCTCAGCTTATCAGAATTACTTTTGGAAGGGCTGCATGCCAGGAGCAGATGGAAACCTGTGCAAGGTGTGCGTTGGAGACAGTGAGGTGGAAGGGGCTCGAGTCTCCAGCAGATGTGCTGCAGGTCACAATGAACATTACTATGGCAATATGGGAGCACTCAGGTGAGCTTTTTGTCAGCAATAGCCAGAACTGGCTTATTGTTTTCCTGATGGTTTTCTTGGTAAGACTTTTTTTCCCCTTTTTGTTAAACAACTGGCTGTATAAACTTTTTCTAGTGTGTATTTTGTTTTGGTTGCAGTTGCTATGGGATGTTCAGCTCATTTAAACTAGTGAAACCATTTCCCAAGCAAGGCAATGCTTCCAAACATGTAAGGCTTAGAGCCCTAGTACTGACTCATTAAAGGGAAGGGATGAAAGATAGTTAGAAAAGTCAGAGAGCAGAGGTGATATGGGAGAAAACAGTGTAGGATACAGGAGGTAATTAGACTGAACATATTAAAAAATTAAATTGTTGAAGACAAAAGCAGAGAAGAATTAAGGTGAAAGCACAGGTAAGATATATAATGCATTTAGTTGAATTAAATTATCTTTCCTGCCTAGACATGGGTGAAGGTGTACCTTGTGCCACAGCTTTGTCTTGGGAGCTGCTGTAAGGGATGAAAAGGATTGTCTCAGCAAATATGGGAATACATTCCACTGAGATATGCAGTGACACCACTAATGTGTGCCATGGAACAACTATGTATTACACAGGGGAGGGATTCTTCCAGCCACTCCTGTTTTAGCTTCAGATGACTGTCCAAATATCAGTCACTGTGTAATGGCTGCCTCTGATCACTTGTTTTTTTCCTGCACTAGGTGCCTAGTTGGCAATCCCAGTGGAAGGAGCTTTGGAGATGTAGCTTTCCTGGAACATTCTAACTTGCTCCAGAACATAGAGGGTGAGATGCAGGTCTTCCCTTTTCCTTTGAGAATGTTCATTAGAGTCAGTCACTTCCCACAAAGTGACGATCACTCCTGAGGATCAGTCTTTACAGGTTTAATTTAGGTCCACAGAGTTTTGTTTGTGACTGGAATATTTTAAGAACCTTCCTGGATGTAGGTGTTCCAGTAAAGCTCAGCATTCACTCACTGTTAAGAGAGGAAAGAATCTCCGAGTGCCAAGTTCAATGTGTACGTTGTTTAACCATTCTGGGAGACTGCACTGATTTGTATAACTCAAAGCTTTAAATAGCAAGGGATTTTCCCACCAGCCCTTCTCCCATAGGCAGCCAAAGTGCCTGTACCCATTGTTTTTAAGTCAAGAGTTTCAAGAATGAAAATGGCAGGGAAGGGCAATGCCTTGGGCTGTCTGTGCTGGGAGATGACCTGTGGTTTCATAGTGACGTGGCCATTTCCTCATGTTGTTTCACAGGCACTTATGGAATAAACAGATCAAATAGCTTAATAGATAAAAATACTGCAAATTATTTTGCCTTTCACAGTTTCTAAAATAGCATTGTTACTACACTGTGAAAGATCTAATTTCCTCTGGGAAATACTGATCTTTGTAACAGTCTAGCAATTGAATTTTGTTGAAGAAAATGGTTTTGGTTGCAGTAACTTAAATCCCCTCAGTCTCTTAAATTGTTTACTGCTCAAACAGCCAAAATATGCTTTTCATAGAGTCGAGGGGAAAGGGAACCCCCATTTTTTTCAGCCTGATAAAGTACACTGAAATTCTATTTTAGGCACTTTGAGTAACAAAAGACTTTTCTAAAAGAAGACTTTAAAATCAAGTGTAGGTGTAAGGGCTTGGAAACCCACAGGAATTCATACAGCAATGAGCAGCTTGTTTGGGGAAGCAAAGGGCATGCAGGCTGAATTGCTTTGTTTCCAGAAAAGGATTTGGTTACAGATCAAGATGAGACATGATAGGCCTTGATATTACTGTAGTTTTAAGTTGGTGGGTACAGGCTGAGTTCACTGACCTGTTTCCTCAGTGCAAACTCTCCCCTTCTCCTTTGCATTCGTAGTAAATGACCACACAGACACTGCATTTGTTTTGAACATACTGACTAAACATCTTCCTCTCCATTTTTTACATTTTGCATGAGATTCACCCCGTCTCCTGCTTTAGTTTTTCAAAAAGGTTTGCTTTTAACTTTTTTTTTTTTTCAGACCTGGACAGCTCTGGTTGGGCAAAAGGTTACAGCCCTCTTGACTTTGAGCTCCTGTGTCCGGACGGGACGCGCGCGGCTGTCACGGAGTGGGCAGGGTGTAACCTCGGCCCCATTCCCCCCAGCACAGTCATGACCCGGCCAGTCACTGTCACTAAAATCTATGACTTCCTCAGGAAATCCCAGGTAAGACAGGGGAAAGCCTGGCATGTTATCTCTTGTTATGTACAGCTGCTGAAAACCCTTTCAGCATCAAATGCCTTATATGCTACACACATAAAGTCCCTTCAGATCCAATATGAAAGAATTAAGAATGTGCACAGGAGACTGAGAAAATAATTGCTTACATTCTCTAAAGGGGCATTTTGGCATTCCATTCCACAGTGGTCATACTTCCGCTGAGAAATAAGGCACTGCAAAATTGCATCTTTGTACAAGTAAATACAGTGCTAGGTGAAAGTGGAGCCTTTTTTTATAGGGTTTCTAGATAATTGAGGGTCACCAGCTTAACCTTGCTATTTATGATCCAAGCTGTGAAAGTTATTTTTTTTTTCTTTTAAGGAATCTCTGGGAAGCAAATTGGATTCTGAATTCCAGCTCTTTCAGTCCTGGAAGTATGGTAAAAGTGACCTGCTTTTCAAAGACACTACTCGGTACCTTGTTCATGCAAGTCATCTGAACTATCAGGAAATCCTTGGAGATTCTTTTGTTCAACTGGCAGAATCAGTGTTTAATTGCACACCTGCAGGTAAAGTCAAGTTCTTAATTCTGGGTTAGAGAGAAATGCAGCAGGCAGCCTCCTGTGCACAGCTACTGCCCTTTTGTTTAGGCTGTGTGGAAAAGTATGTTCTACATAATCCTGTTAGTAACAATTTTCTGAGGAGTCCTGTGTTTGGAGCCCCTTTAGAACCATTTACAGCTCCTATCCCAAAGCACTAAAAGTGGAGCTCTGCAGGAACAAAATAACCATTGTAGAGCAAATATGAAGTTATTGAAATAGAACTGTTTTACTCACACTCTGAATTTCATCCCCTTCAATTCCAAGGATTAGTTCTGGGAAAAGGGAATATAGTGTTCATTTTTATATGCCAAAGTTGGGGATAAAGATAAGAAATGTTATATTTAATTCTTGAATTAACCTTAAAACAAGTCAAATAATTTCCTTTTTAAACAGATCAATGTTGAAAAAATTCTAGGGAACTCGAGATCAAAATCTTTATAAATTCATCCCTTAAGGTGCTTTTTCATTCTTTTCCACTGAAAATTGTATGAAGTATGCATTTAGTTGTCAGTAAAACTGGCACTACCCTTTGGGCCAGTTTTGGGATCTGAAAATCTGTATTGAACCAAATGAAGATAACACAAGGAGATAAGACTTTAAGTTGTTAACGAGCTGAAGTTTGAAAGAGAATTTTTGTCTTTATTCTGCTGTTTTAATGAATAGTACCTAAAGAATTTATTACTTTTAAAGCTGATAGCATCTTTAAGTGTATACTTTCTTATTGGTTTATAGGCATCTTGGACTTCTGCAAACAGGATATCTGTGCATCCTCATCCAACTGACAGTTAATACTGAGGCTCTGCAAGGCACATACATCACCATTGTTGCTGAAAACCAGGAAATGTGCAAGTCCAACCCATCCAGAGCAATCACCAAGGAAACAACCATCTCTAGAAATGTATGCTGAACACCCTCTTGCCTTTTCTTTTAAGCAGATTTACTGTTTTATGATAATGTAATGCTACCCCTTTCTTGTTTGGAGCATGGCAGCACAGGGAGCAGCACAACCCAGAGCACAGAAGTAGGATCAGCAATTCTGTACAACTACTATGGAGAAATCAGCATTTTTGTGGATGTGGCAGGGCCAATACCATGGACTAAAATACAGACTGTCATGAGTGGCACAGGTTAGTTGGTAGCATTTTGCTTTGCTTGTCTTTATAAAACAGTTTCCATGCAAAAAAATCCCCCAGTCAATTGACATTTTGGTAGTTGCAGCATTGTCCTGCTGTGTCTGTGGTTTTGCAGCCAGAGAGTCCTTGCTGAATGCACATATATGCTATAGGTTGTATATGCAGTTGCCATCAGTGGTCTTTTCTGCTTTTAACTGTGAAGAATGTATTTGCTTTTTTATCCAAGGATTTTTACTAGTAAATCAAAACCACTTTGTTTCACAAATAAATGTATTAAGGCATCTAAGAGCCAGCAGAACTGGATACTTGCAGCCTTAAGGTGAAAAAAAGCAATGGCTATTCATCCTTGTCAAAACCTCCAACTACTGTACAGTGCTTTGACACTTTGAATTTAAGATTCTAAGAAAGGCCAAGATATTATTCATCAATTAAACAGCATCAGTTTTAAAAACAGAAAGTGCCTGAGTATGATACAAAGCCTTTTGAAATATTATGAAAGATTTAGAGTGGATTGCTCTTCACCTGAAGCTCATTTCAGTTTGTAAGAGTGTTACCACTATCTGCTCTTAGGCACCCTGACCCAGGTGAGGTTAAGAAATACATTGCAGAGAGTGAAGACAAAGTCAATTTATAAGCCATATAAAGAAAAAAAACATAGAAACTCCCTCCACTGAACCAAATGAAGTGAGGCAGCTGTACTCAGTTATAAAATATGCTGCTAAAAATACCTGGGTTTAAACAGTTTGTTCCAACAAGTTTTAAACAGCTTGTCTTCCCCGTTGTGTGACTTACAGTCACACCTCTCCTCCCCCTTTTCACTTCCTGAGGAGGAAAAACTTTGCCCTCTGACCAGTAATAAGGGTTTTGGATTCAGTACATCTGAGCTGAGACCATTCTCCATCTCATTTGCCCCATTGTTTGACAATGACTGATCAAACCAGAGGGGACACAAGTCCAAACTCCTTCACCTTTGAGAGAAAGGGCAGAGCTCAATGGTGAATAAAGCAGATCCCAGTGTGGTAACACAGATACCTGTGCCGTGTTGCAGCCATCCAGCTGCAGCCCTGAAGGGGAAGAGCAGGGTGCTTTTTTAGGCCTCTGAGGTGCTGCCTGCCTTTCTTTTCTGGAGCTCCCACGCCCTCTGCGGGGCCCGTGTAACACTGCACTTAGAGAAGGGAGTTCTGAGAACGGGGTGAAGAAATGCAGCTGTCAGCTGAGCTTTGCCAAGCTGAGCAGTGATAAACTGAAAATCTGGGTTATACACAGGATTTTATGGGTTGGAAGGGCAGAGATGTTGCTTTCTGACACAGACATTACAAGTGCTTACTAGGCCTTGTTGATGTTTCTGTGCTCCATCCCAAGCATCATGGGCTGCCTTGCACAGCCTGTGGTGCAGGAACCAGTCGGGCTTCACTCTGACTCTCAGCTCTGAGCTGAGCAGACCCTGACTGTGCTCCCAGACTCTACTGCTCTGCTGTCTAAAGAGATGGATGCTGCCTCAGTGCTGGGAAGAGTAGCTAAAGTCATGCATAAAAACCAGTTCTGTTCCTGTTCAGGTATGGCTATGGGTGGAGGAACAGCAGACGTGCTGCTCTGTGCCTCACAAACACCCTGTTACTTAACAGTGTCAATCCCTTTGGAGATTCCAGCTCTCTCCCCCCGTCTACAAGACACACATCATGCATATTTACCCAGACAAGCCTGAAGGCTTAAAAAAACTGAAAGGTTCTCAGAAAAAATTTATTTCCATAAATTAAAAACACACACAAAAGAAACAGTAAAATTTTAGATTCACACAATATTGAACAGAAACAAAATGCCAAGAGCATGATGGAGGCTAATGGCACAAGTGTACAAATTCTCATCGAGCTATTTGTTAACATGATAGCATCATACAGACTTTTAATCCACAGTTACCATCCATATTGTAGAAAAGCACAGAGGCCCATCTGAAATGAAATACAATGAGAACTGCTTGCATGAATTCATATCCAGCATCAGAACTCAAATGTAGGCAGCCAGGCAAATGCTGTACTATATATTAAGAAGCCTTAGCTGTTCCAGTTATGTCATGATGAAAATAACATTGTTTTTCCTTCCTTTTTCTTTTTTTTTTTTGAAAGTGATCTTTCTATCCCCCATAATCAGCAAATTCAGCAAAGAGCTGCCTGGCTCTGCATAACTTACTAAGAGACAGGAAATGACAAAAGTTTTGCAATCCTTCTCAAGCTGTTCTAATCACCATTCTGTGAGCAAAGATGTACAATGTCTTTTCATGGTGAAACAAAAAAATCCTCACTGGAGTAGGTTCATTTGATGAAAAGGCAAATGTACATTTCCTTCAGCTAGGGATGTATGCAAGACTCCATAAGATACAACCTCCATCCTTTTGTCTTTCAATTCTCTGTGACAGAAGCAGCTCAGAGTGGGAAATGCCCGGCTTTTGCCCAGTCACCATTCCCAGTGTGCAAGCAGCAGCCACAAGGAACAAGGCTGTCCCAGCAGTGCTGCAAACAGGAACAGAGGTGGGAGAGGAAAACAGAAAAAAGTGCACAAGCACGACTGACACCTGTGTGCTGAGGGGGCAGAGATGCTTGGTCTCCATTAGCTCACACCATCATACAAACACTGAACCAAAAGAGAATAATGCTGTATACTTGGGGTTCCACAAACTAAGGTCTGGGACAAGCTAGGCAACTGCAACATCATTTTGTAACTCCTCCAACTACTGTAAACCAAAGAGAATTGAGTGTATTCTTTGCTCTGCTCTCTCTGCTGTAGTTTGTAGAAAGAAAGTTAAATGTTCTTTCAAAGCCATCAGAAACAAGACAGAGCCAAGAAGCAGATAAAACCCCCCCACCCAAAAGAAAGAAACAAACAACAATGTAACCTAAAGGAAAATACCCAACACATTCTATGGTTTGAAGCACATTAGAGATCTGAACTTTTCCTGGACCCAAGTTTCTTCCCTCCCCACCCATATCTTTATTTCCTTAAAGGCCCCACTAAGGTTACAGCTCACTTGTGTCACAGCACTGGAAGCCTCCCATATTAATAGGTGAATGAATGTTCTATAACATTCCCATTCTATAGCATAAATCCATAAAAATATATCTCTCAGTCTTGCTACCTCTTCCCACCAGTCAACAACTGGGCTCATAAACCAGTATAGGGAAAATTTCAAATAGTTTTTTTTAGGAGGCAGTCCACCTTTGTTTTTTAGGGATTTCTTTTTACAAAAATAAAGAGGATCAATTAGAATGTTCTATAGCAGCCTAATAGGTTAACCAGAAAAATAGTATGTCAATATGTTCAAAGTTTGCCTGCCTTGTTATTTTACCCTCAAACTCCAAACACTACTATTCTAAGTGTGCACTCCTCTCTTCAGTCTTCCTGATTAAAGGTAATTAGCCTTAAAAACAAGAGTGTAAACTTTCAGGAATCCCAGCACATAAACTGGGAGCAAAACAAACCCAGATTAGATTTCTTTCAAGACTCAGGCACACACAGTGTAATAATCCTCTTCTGTTTCTCTACTTTCAAAGCTCTGAAATTTCATAGATTGTTAATTTTTATTTTTCTGTTTGGTCTGTAACAGACATGGTAGAGCAACAGAAGATAATACTAGTATTTTCATTTCTTCATTTACTGGGACTTTATAAAAAATACCCACCCACTACATATTTGCTCAATTTGAAGGTAAATAGAAACTCTATTATATGGGCAGGTAAATAAGAAAGTGCAAGTTCAAGTGATAAGTGAAAGAAATAACAGACCAATTCAATTTGATCATCCCAGGAATGACAGCTTTGCCTGAATAACCTCTCTAGGCACTAAGGGACAGAAATTACCTGAACTGCAGCCAGCATTCACCTGGAATTATGCTTCAAGTAAGTTTAACAGAAGTTATGCCAGAAGGGAGCTCTCTTCCTCCAAAAGGGGGAGCTGAGAAATTGCCCTGTGCTGCATCAGATAATCACAAATGGCCTCACAAGATAAAAAAATGTCCACTTTCCAGGAGGCTCTTTGTACAACACTGGCTATTATGTACAACAGTGCTGTACAGAGAATATCCAATTAGGAGCTACAGGAATTGTAAATCTACAATGGTAAAAAAACCCTCAAGATGGAAAAAAAAACTCTTGTTCATATTAAGATCAAGTTCATATTTTTAGTGGAATTAAAATAACTTTAAAATTAGTCTCAAAGATTTGCTGGTGTTCCCTACATGCAGCAGCTCAGCTCAGTTAAACAGAAATCTCTGCTTATGTATCCTGCAGCTAAAGATCCTCATGGACTTTCCCTCTGGAGAAGAGGTTGGCATCAGCCAAGTAAGTAAAAAGCTACTATTTGGGAAAAAAATAGTACTGGGCACCATTTTTCCTTAAAACATTACCTTGTTTGAGTTTGATCATGTTAAAAGGTGTCCTCATGCACCAAATAAAGAAACATATAAAAAGTGCAAGTTACTTAAAGTCTAGTTATGTGGGGCTTCTGCTGCCTGAAGCCAGGAAGGGCACAGAAACTCAGAAGGAACCTTCCAAGTTAACAGAAGGAAGAAACAATTGAATGCAAACCCAGACAGCTACTTTTAATAATTAAAAACTTAGTGGTATATCAAGAATGTGTTTGCTTGAATTTACCTTAACCAAACACCATATCTCTTGTGTCAGGTTGTCCAAAATAGCCATTACAGTAAAAACAGCAGACTCACATGTGCAAATGATCTGGAGTACAGAGTTCTAGCATCACTGAAAGTGCACTACTTCCTCCATTACACTCCTACTCTACCCTCAAAAGGTGTTTAAACATAATTAATTAAATATAAGCAGTAATTTCCAGAGGCTGAGGAAGGAAGGTAAATTTTAGG